>PVLA01004749.1:0-166565 GCA_004027455.1 Hydrochoerus hydrochaeris
GATCGGGAAGCTGCAGCGCCCGGAGGCAGGTGCCAGCTGAGAGTGGGCGGAGGTGCGGGCGCCGGGCCAGGCGGGAGGAGGCCCCGCGTTACCTCTGCCTCCAGGAGAACCGGAGCGCAGACCAGCTCGCCCCGAGGCGCCCCAGCCTCGCCAAATTCCCACTCCCGCGGGCCTTGCCTGCCGGGGACGCGGGCGTCCCCGCCGCCCGCAGAGGGAGCCGCGGCCGAGCGACAGCACCTTAGGGAGAGAAGCCCGGGCTGCGCGCTCCTCCCGGCCGTCACCCCCCGCCCCGCCTCCGGTCCCCCAGCTGGGGCAGCCCGCGCGCGCCCCGGGACCCTTCACCTGCCGCAGCCGGGCAAAGGGGCAAGAAGTGGGCGCCCAGGACACCCTCATCCCCGCGTCTGCACTCGGCGAGGAAAAGCGGCGCCCGCTAACACCCAGGAGCCCCCGCAGCTGTCTGCACCGGGTCCCCAAGTTCAGAGGCTACACCCTTGAAAGGGAGGGGTGTACCCCACGCGCGGAGCACCGGGCTGCTCGAGCCGGGCCAAGGGACTCCAGGCACCGCTTCTGCCTGCGCCCCGGGCGCCCCGCCGGGTCCCCAGAGACCGCCTTCCTGCCCCCGGGCCCTGCTCGGCCCGCCTGCCCGCCGTCCCGCGCCCCGGCTGGGCCATGCCCGGCCTGCGCCGGGACCGCTTGCTGACCCTGCTGCTGCTGGGCGCGCTCTTCTCCGCCGACCTCTACTTCCACCTTTGGCCCCAAGTGCAGCGCCAGCTGCGGCCCCGGGAGCGCCCTCCGGGCTGCCCGTGCCCGGGCCGCGCCTCCTCCCCGGCCCGGCGCCCGGGCGCAGCCCCCGGGAACCCCGGCCAGGGCGCGCACAACTTTTCCCGAGCTGCGCCCCGGGCCGAGCAGGACGGCGGCGGCCGCAGTCGCTCGCGGTCCAAACTGCAGGCCCTGTTCGCTCACCCGCTGTACAACGTCCCGGAGGAGCCTCCTCTCCTGGGGCCCGAAGACTGGCTCCTGGCCGGCCAGGAGGCGCTGCGGTATTACCGGAGGAAGGTGGCCCGCTGGAACAGGTGAGGACCCCGCCCCGAGGCCCGCGCGCGGCACGCAGCCACCGCCCGCAACCCCAGCCCGGGCCGCGCCGCTGCCGCCCGGCCCTGCGGCGCTGGCGCAGAGTTTAGCGCGCGCGCTCCCCGGGCCCCGCCAGCCCTTGCAACCTCAGAGAAAGATCTCAGCGCCTGAAAGTTTCTCGTGGAACAGCGCAGCGCAGCCAGAAATGCTGTCAACCGCTCCCCCGAGCTCGCTGTTACTCGCTGGTTTTAGCTTCCCTCTCCTTCCTCAGTGCTCTCCCACCCGCTTTCTCTTTGGCCTGATGTGGAGAGGTGCTGGACTTCGGTTTTCCAGGAAGCGGTTTCTAAACAGGGCAACCACAGAACTGCTCCGAATTCAGCCCTTAACTCTGTTCTTTGGATCGACCTGGGTGTCTTCCAGGTGTCACGCTAGACCCCCGTCCCAAGACCCAGCTTTTTCCCTTTTCTTTATTATCTGCCCAGCGTCAGAGCCCACAAGAGGTCAACCGGGGCGAGAATAAACAGTCAGTTCCTTGACACAGCCACCCCACTCTTCCTATTTCTGTGGCTTGTCCCTTTCTGGTGAATGTTCTAAATTTAAGGCAGTCTATTATCTTTTATTACCTTGATGGTTTAGGCTGACTGGGATCTGAGGGCTGATGCTTCTACAAAGAAAACTCTGCCTGGAATTTTTAAAACCCAAAGCAAAATTGAGAGGGGCAAAATATCAAAAATATGAAGAATAAAATTAAGGGTGTATGTGTTTGTGGTGTGTGTGTGTGTGTGTGTGTGTGGTGTTGGAAAAGGTATAATTTTCCGAGCTGAGATCCTCCAGCTATGGTAGAAAGCCTTCATATGAGTTAAAGACTCTATTTTGAAGTACAGAACTTGTCTAAATATCACTCCCAGAGTTCACTTTTGCACCACACCCAACTCTTAATACAAGAGATTTCAAAATGAGATGTCATCAATGGTTTTATAGTCCCTCTGGAAGGTAAGTAGACCATAAATCTTCTTTGAAACTCAGAGCTAGCCCTGTTTAACTGGTTCATTATCATGTAGAGCTAAAACTGGAGGGGGCAAGGGGGAAAGTGTTTAGAAAATAAAAAGAGAAAGACATTGACAGTTATTGGCTGGACTCACCATGGTGAATTTCAGTTGCAACTCTATGGCTGATGATTTTATATTAGAACGAAAGTAGTTCTCAACTGCACTGCTAATTGCATGCAATGAAAAGGCAATTTGAGATTGCTTCTCAGACACTGTCATTTTCAATATTACCTTTACTTCATCAATAACATGGGAATCGGGACCAGCGAACTAGGAAACTTTGCCCTTAGAGAAACTGTATGCACCTCTATTGCAGATTTGTGAATAAGGGACTCTGAGCGGCTTTGTAAATGTAGATCAGCATTCATTGGGCCACATTTCTGTGTCCGTAAACTTCCCTGTGTTACTTTGGGCCTGCAGGAAAGTCCAGGCATATTGTTTGGCAGAAGAACAAAATATCTTTCCCACCAAGCTGTACAAATAATTTTAAGCTTGAGTTTTACACCATATGTGTTCTAAAACTTTTGCTGGCCAGAAATGATGTTGGTCATTTGATGAAGGATTCGTGAGGGCTGACAGCATGCACTTTCCTGTATTGAGAAGTCCCAGAGCCGTTTCGCATCGATGGTTGAATATGGGTGGCAATCTCCCAAGCAAGTTTTGAGGCTCAACTTAGTTATTAATCAGAGGACACTCTCTTTCCACTCAAAGTATGTTGTGTCAACAGGATGATTATATAAGCAGATGTGTTGTGACTGTATCAGTGTTAAAAATGGAACCTCGTGTGATTTTGAATCATACCCAAAGAGCCAGGCACACAGGCCATTAAGAAAAAGTGCTCTCTCACTTAGGCACAGGATCATGAGGAATTACTAAGGAAGCATGATACAACAGACAGGCCCAAAGAAGCTTCTGGAAGCCCCTTGCAGACAAATAAATAGAGTGGACAACAATAAAAGGAGCAATTAATGCCCTCTTTCTCTTGTCTGGACAGGTCCCTTCTGTCTGTAGGCACAACCCTGCTGGCATTTCAAAAGAATTGATTTATAAACATATGTGGATGTTTCCATGCCAGTAATTACCTAACATTAACCGCTACCCAAAGTAAGTATCAGCAAACTGCCTGCCATGCCAAGAGAGGGGCAGGTAATAAAATAAGCCAAATCAGCGTTCTTTACCCCCAGCCTGGAAGAGACCAATTAGTCTGAGTGATTTCTTTCTTTCTCTTTTTTTAAACCTCCACGCTGAGAAGTGCAGTACTGGTAGGTAGCAGAAAGTGTCTTTCTACAACTCACACTCATGACCAGCAGGCGATGGGTCATGTCTTATTTGGTCCCCCCCATTCCTTCTTGATTTCCAGAGCAGATGATGGCGCTTGTACTGGTTTGAATGACTTGGCCCTCGGTCCGTGTTTGTCCGTTGGATGTCAGTGTTTGGTGAAGTTAATGTAGAAGCCATATTGCGTGGTTGGTTGGTCATTCGCCCCTGTGCTCTTCGACACTGAGGTTTCCCCTGCTCCCTGCCTTTCCTCTCACAAGGTGGCACCATCCAAGTTCAGAATGTAATCAGGGAAAAGCGTTTCTGTCAGGCCATCAGCTGCTGATCACGGCAAGCAAGCCTGTGCCAGGCTCCATCAGGCATGATGACACCTTTGGCACCTGGATGGAATTTCAAAGAGCCAGGCTCACAGGCAGCAGGGAGATGTCATCTTCACTACTTCAGGCCGTAAGATAATGAGCCCCCACGGAGCTGCTCTTAGCCCTGGCCCTTAACCAGCAGTGATGGGAGCCAGGCTTACCTGGAGCGCAGGTAACGATTCACATTGTACCCGGCATGCTTACAGGGTCAGCTGCAGGTTCCCCGGCCTAGTAGCTGCCCAGGGCCGGACAACATCTGTCCTTAGACATGTCAAAACTGGCTATTTTGGCCTGGAATTCTGCCCCCGTGTCTTGGTTTTCTGCAACCTTCTGGCATTGACGGAAAAGTCAAATAGGGTCATGGCTCCCCATGTGCAGACTCCATCAGCTGCACTGCAAACATAAATTCTCTGCTCTCTGCTTGCCTTCCTTCAGTTGTTAGGAAGCTGATGTTGTCCTGCAGTGACAGATTCACTGTTTCTCAGAAGTAAGCACAGCCGTGTGTGTGTGTGTGTGTGTGTGTGTGTCCACCCATCAGAAGCTCCTGCCTTTCCCTCTCCTCCTTTCTAGCCATCCCTGAAAGAAGCCTGGTCCTGAGACTCTCTTTCTGAACAATCACAGAAAAGAGACTGGGCACCTTTTCAAAAATGACAGTTGTTCAAGGAGAGTGTGTTGGCTGAAGTTTTCCTAGGGGAAGCTTTGAGAAGATCCAGAATCCAAGGCAGATAGATGATAGGGGAGAGAAAAAACCAGGAAAGATGAAGGTGGAAGTAAGAATTGTCTAATCTAGGGGTCTGGGAAAGGTAAGTGTTTCCCTAGTGGCCTCCATGGATGAACAAAACAGTCCACATCTCACTGCCTCTTCCTCTCTCTCTCTCTCTCTCTCTCTCTCTCTCTCTCTCTCCCTCTCTCTCTCTCTGGATTCTCTTATGACTACTCCAGGCCATTTGGAAAGAGGATTTCTTGTGGACAGTTGAACCACAGAGTGGACAGGAGTCTAGGTTACTACTCATTGATGGTGGCCATTTGCCTTTCTCCAGAGACCACAAGGCCTTGGCCTCTTTTCTAAGTCTTCCACCAGGGATGCCAAGCTGAGAAAAGAAGTGGCCTCCTGCAATTTGAAAATGTCCCTTTGCCATAGCATGTGTGTGGTTAGCACAGGGAGTGGGGATCCATTCCCATTTCTCCCAATTAGAGCCTGGCTTGGCTGGTTTTGGAAAAGCTATTATTTGACTGGTTTCTGGACTCCTAGGGGAAACCTCTCCGCTCATCTCAGAGCCAAAATCTCCGAGCAGATGGTTTCTGAACAGGCTAATCCAGAAGGCTGTTTTCAAGTTTCCTCTCCTTAATTCCAAAGCCTGGTCCTCACTGCCATGACCACAGCAAGGTGTAAGTCAGAGAGCACATCTCTATTCCTCGCCCAAGGAGAACAGCACACTCTGTTTCCAAACATCAATACAAAGCCCTTCAGCCTGGAGACAAGAGGTTAGAACCTTCTTCCCAGCCTCTAACAACCCTCTTTTACGCCAACCAAATTCTCATCCATTATGGAGATCCTAAAGCTAATGTTTCACTTACAAATCCCCCTACCTCCTTGTTAAAATATCTTATGCCAGGTGCTTTTTGTATGCTTGGTAATTTAGGCCTCACAGCTTTTGAGGAAGTGGTTACACATGGTAGGCAGAGTTCCAAGATAACCACCAAAGATTTCCAATGCTGGTTTCCACTTCCCTAGCCTAGTGATTCAATCCAGTGCTACTATGGATGCTCCTGAAATGGAGCTATTACAAATCTAATCAAAATCCCAGACCAGCTGCCCTTAGAATATGCAAAAGGTCTATGAACCTGGTTGACTGTCATGTTCCCTTAAAGCAGGGCATTTACTTGAGTTGATGGAAGGAATAGGAAGCCCAAGATTCAAAGCACTATAAAGATTTGACATATAACTGCTGACTAAAAAGGGAGGGACCATGTGGGAAGAGACAAAAATGGCCTGAAGGGGCTAAGATTGGCCCTGACTGGCAGCCAGTGAAAAAACAGACTTCAGTCCTACAACCAGAAGGAAATGAATTCTGCTGCCAGAAAGAATGAGCTCAAAGCTGGTTAACCCCCCCTCCACCCCCGGCTCTTCTCGATGAGAGCTGAACCCGTAAGGCTTAAACGCTGCCTTCTGAGACCTGTGCAGGAAGCACACATCGCGCTAGACTTCTGATCTCCTGAACTTGGAGCTAAAAAA
Source organism: Hydrochoerus hydrochaeris (assembly GCA_004027455.1). Classification (NCBI taxonomy): domain Eukaryota; kingdom Metazoa; phylum Chordata; class Mammalia; order Rodentia; family Hydrochaeridae; genus Hydrochoerus; species Hydrochoerus hydrochaeris. The sequence goes on from PVLA01004749.1 coordinate 5,994, forward strand.
GAGGTTTTGTGCTAGCTTGTTACACAGCACAGTGAACAAGCGCTGTAGTTTGCGCCATTGTGTAGAGGAAATAAGGTTTTCCCAGAGTCAGGCAGCTAACAAACTTCCGGCAGGTTTTGGACTGAGGGGCTGGCTCCAGGATCCGTGTTCTCAGCTACCACCCTGTGTCCTTTGATTCTGAGATATTAGCCTTTCTTTTCCTGGAAAGTCTTTTCTGACAACCCCCCACCCACTCTGGTCCTTCCTTCATGATAACATCTTTCCTCAAATCCGTCCGCGTTGATTTGTACGATTGTCTCTTATGACCACGTATAACTTCCTAGAGCTCTGAGCGAGAATCACTGCCCACTTGCTCTTGGCAGCCAGCTTGCATGCACATGGTTACTCTGTTACATCTGCTTCATGGTTTACCATAGAGTAGAGCCAGAGTAAATATCTGCGGAACACATAATTGGGAACAGAGGACACCAAGATTTGGGAGCTGTTAGTCAGTGTCTTATTATCTCCTCTGAAAAAGGGCTTGAACAAAAACAACCCCAACTATAAAATCACCCACCTCTTAACTTGTCTGCTTCTCCCTATGAAGTCTGGAGCAAAACCGCCTAGCTAAGGCCGTCTAAAATTTGGATCTGGGGTGCCCTTCTTATTTCAGTAACCTAAACAAAATTATTGGGGAAGGGTAGTTGATTATATGTCATTTGTCAAGATGAGGGAATTCTCCAGTTTCCTGTGCTTTCTGAGGAACAGCAGCCAGGATATCTCGCATTAAAGGCCTCTGGAAAACACAGAGGGCTTAACTTAGCCAAAGCAATCCCTGCCCTACCCCTTGGCAGGTGCTGACCTGTAACTTTTCTTGTGATTATTCATTAAGCTGGAGGCAGATGAGAGCCTGCGGATTCTGCTGAAGTAGGCTTGCTTATGGCGGAGAGCCGAGTGGGACTACCATGCTAGACAGCTGCGGCTTTCGTGGAGCACAAGTTCCTGAACACAAGTTATTACCTGTTATTATAGGCAGACAGTCACATATGTGCCTAATGAAAACCACAGTAGGAAAAAAAATTTTTTTTTTAGCTCTTTTTTTGCCCTGTCACTTGGCAAAATGTCCCTATGGTTGAAATGTGAAATCAGGACAGAAGCGAGCCTGAGCACTTTGGAGATGCCAGCACCAGGAGTTTCCTCCCCTGGAGCCTGGCTTTGGAGGCCAAGCTCTGAGGACAGCCAGGAGAGTTAAGCCTAAAGCAAAATGAAGTCCCAGAAAAGGACTTATTATCATGAGTAATAATCCAGTTGATAAATTTGGGAAGCCCCAGAAAGCAGAACATGGTAAAGGACTATGGTCCTAAGACGCCAAGTACCTGGGAGAAAATTTAGCAAAATGTGGAGAACAAATACAGAGCGGAAGAGAAAGCTGGCACAGGGGCACAGGACTGCAAAGCTGGACCTTAGAAGACATGGTGATCTGGAAAGAGATGAGATTTTATTCATCCACTTCTTAATTTTTCTGTGATGCTGGGGATCAATTCCAGAACCTTACATGTGCTTGGTAAACTCTCGACCACTGAACTACATCCTCAGCCTAAAGGATGAGATTTTAAAATCCTGGAGGAAGCTGATGGGTTAAAAAAGATGTCCTCTATAAGGAAAAACAACTAAAAGCAACTCTCAGATGGCAAACTGGCCTTCGGTCACCAGCACCAGGTCAAGCTCTGTAGATAATGGGTAAATATTTTTGATGATGTTGATCAGAATAAAATCTACATGAAGGGACATCTCTCCTGGTCACCTGTGCTATGGAGCTTCTGTTCCAACAACAGAAGTGGGATTTTTGTATCTCTAATTCATTTTCCTTCGGTAGTTCAAAAGTCACAAATCCTGTAGGGAAAGTACATCTCTCGGTTCTCACAGCCTAGCCCTTGCTCTTTATTACCCTTAGTTAAGAATTATGTATAACCAGTAGCTGCTTTTTCCTGTATTCTATGCTCCCCTGAGCACTCAAAAGACACTACAGAAAGTCAGATTGAGCAACCTCAATTCCATAGTTAAATCCAAGAGTTTCTTTGGAGGGTGTGTGTGTGTGTGTGTGTGTGTGTGTATGTGTGGTCGTGTTGCTTTTGCTGTTGCTGCTGCTGTTGTTGTTGTTGTTTGTATTTTAAACTGGGATCATTGGATCCGAGTTCAGGAAAGATCCTTATTTCTTTTAAGTTATGCAAAATTTACATTCTGTGCATATGTTCACTTTCCTAGGAAATATTTCATTGTACTTGCAAAGTACTCACTACGTTCAACAGAATATGTTAGTTTTGCAAGGCAGAAACCCAACTCAAACTAACTTAAGCAGGAACATGAAATGTGAGGATTTAGGTAGTCAAGCCTAAATCACCTCAGAAAGGACAGAAGCCTGGCCTCTCACAACCGGAAACAGCGTTTGAACTCTGTCTGTCTCCCTCGGTGTAGTTCCACAACCTGTCTTCTTCCCTTCTTGAAGTTCACATCCCAACAGCCCAGAAATCAGAGGCCTGTTGGTGCTTTTTTAAGTCTTTCAGCATCCCTGCATCCCAGGGGAGACAGCCTCAATCCCCTCCTTCGAGCAAAGTCTTCATTTATTTTCTTCTTAATCTATTTGTGTATGGACAGACTAGGCTCCCTCTTCTTCTGGAGCCTATTATTTTAGGTCAAAAGCTGAAAATTGGCTCTTTGCATTTCTCCTAAAATAACACTAATCCTCTCCAAAGCTAACGGATGCTGTGGTTCAGTGGGTCAAGGATACAACATCATTTTCCTTTCATATTAACCAATACAATATTTAGAAATAATAGTGAAGATTTGTTTCTCCTAATCAGTCTTATTAAGAGCTTATCTTTTATAAATGTATTTCCAAAGTCCATTGTCTGTCCATTTACCTATAGGACATTTGTGATGCAGGTGGAATATTCCCTATTTGAAGACTTTAGGATTGGGAAGGCTTTGAATTTCAGAGCTTTTTGGATTTTGGAATATTTGTGTATACATAATGAGATGTCTTTGGGATGGAACTCAAACCTGAACATGAATTTTTTTTTTTGTATTTCATAGGCACCTTATGCACATAGCCTGCATGCAATTTTATATTTTCAGTGTACCTGCATTTTGAGTATGTTCTGGGACGTGAGTTTTCAGATTTTGGATTCAGGTTTTTTTTTTACTAAAGATAGTCAATCTGCAATAATCGTTAATATTAATAGCTTGAACATACATCTTTTCTACTTCCTGAAGTTCTTTGAAAGTCTAATTAGGTCACCACCAAAAAAATTGTTCTCAGTAATTCTCTGTAACCAGTAAGAATTAGACCTGAATCTCCCCATGCAAAAGCATCCAGCCAATTCATACTTTGTCATAAAGCAGCTACCCTTTCTGCCCCAGGCTGGCTAAGCTTCGGTTGTCCACAGCAGACTCCAGGTAGGGCTCTGGTGAGGGCATTCAGGGGGATGCCAGGTGCGGGGGTCTTCAGAGGCTGAACTCAAGGAAGTCCCTATTTAAATAAATAGAAGCACCCTCCGAAAAATTTTGTTCCATGTTCATCACAATTATAATCACTCATTTTATTATAATGTGTTGGTGAAAAACTGAGACCAGAACATATATTATCAAGGGTGCATTTCATACTGTGCTTTTCCACACACTCTTACCTCCTAGCCTGGCCCCTTAGCAAAGAACACTTTATGAGCTGCACAGCCTCAGCTGGATGCCTGAGGTGTCACACTTTTAGAAAACTGGCAGTCAAGCCTTCAGCTACGGGATCTCTTCACATTTCCTGAGAAAGTTCTGAAGAGGGACTTAGACACCATATTTGTTTCCTAGGCTGCCATAATATATTGCCACTAAGTCATTGATGGTGACTTAAGACAACAGATATTTATTGCTTTCCAGTTCTGAACAACCACCAATGTGTGATCCAGCAGCATGCCCTCCAGAGGCTAGAGGAGATTCTAGTCTTGTCCCCTTCCAACAACCAGTAGCTGCTGGCATTCCTTCACCTGGGGCTACATTACCCCAATCTCCCCTCCGAGAGCACATCACTTTCTGTTTTGTCTTTATGAGTCTGTGTCTTCTCTTGTCTGCTCTGTGCCTTCCTTCTGTATAAGGACACCTATCACTTGATTTAGGACATGCCTGCTTATCCAACATGATCCCATCTCCAGATCCTTAATTTAGTTGTATTTTTTCCAAATGTAACCCATTCACAGTTCTGGGAGTTGTGTCATTAGGGGGACCATCCTTCGGCCCATGACAGTCATACTCCATTATCAGGACAAAGTCTATGTAGGAATCTTTTTAAAAATTTTTTATTCTTTTAGATAAAGAGAAACAAAGATTATGTGTTGATCTCCTAGGTCTATCAAAAGGATAATGATATGTTGTGATATAAATTAAGTGTAAAATAGTTGAAAAAAGTAGGTCAGGGAAAAAATAGGGATACATAAGACCCAATAGGGCCAAGAATAAGGAGGCTCTTGGAACTAAAGCCACTCACAGCAGTTAGCTGTGCTTGGGTAGCCACCAATCCTATCTCTAAAGTAGTAGCCAACCAAAGGACTAGAAAAAAACGCAGTCATTCCTGATAGTGACTCAGCAAAGGAATCTCTTTCACATGCCCTCCCCATGCCACCAAGGACATGGGATAAGGACTGGCATCCTCCACCACATCTATGTGGAAGTTTCTGAGGGTGGCCATTGGTGCCTCCCTCAGCATAAGCAGATGGCACTGTGCCCCAAATCTACTCAGGTCCTGCAAATCACAGACCTCATGCCCAAGCCTGCTTGGTGGTTTGTCTCACCTAAGGAAAGGATTTAAAGCCCTGAGGTTACAGGGCAGTAGCAACAGGCGTACTCTTGATCTCTCCCCCATGAACATTATTCTGTTAGCAGAGATTCTGAATGACACTGAGTGACAGTGAATTTAGGATAAAATTCCTGGCAGCACCCAGACTGTAGTTTTTCAAGTTTATTACTCAGTACAGAGAAATAGACTTGGTAATTAACTGAACCTGGAATAGGAACAAAAGGCTTTTTATGTCAGTCATGGTGTCAAATAAGACAAGAAAGTAAACTCAAAGCTACTGGCCTCTGTCCAGTGAGGAGCTAAAGGTCAAAGGGCCAGTCTAGACCACATTTTTGGGCCATCTGTGACAAGCGAAGGGCCATCAGTCGACCAGTATATCATGGAATTTGGCTGCAAAATTGGAGGCTGAAAAAATATTCAAATTGATTATAACAAAATGAAAACCATCAATAAAACAATGGCTGAATGCCTAAGTGACTTATCCGTTGCCCCTTCAGGTAAAACTCATTGCAAAATGAACATTATGGGTAACCTAATGTGGTAGCACTCTGTCATGTTATCAGCTATCTACCCATTAAAAGGTGGAAGAAGCCAACCAAAAACAACAAGCTTGGACTTAGAGCAGTTGATCTGCAGCTTTTCTTTTCGGTAGTCACAGAGCCAGCGGTCTGCTAAGGGTACTTGGCATTTGTGATATGAAAGGCATTTTATCTGCATTAATGAAAAATGCTCCTTCCACACTTTTTGCACAGGGGATGCTGTGTCCAACTCATCCAGAAGTCTTAGTTCCCCATGAGGATATAAATTAACAAGCAGATGCACCAGAACAGATGGGCCACACTGACGATGGTCTGCTGGCTCTTTCAGGTCCTTTGGGTTTTCCTTTCAAAGGGAAACCTTCCTGCCCTGCCAACCGAAAGGGAACCCTTGGGCATTCTTCCTCCAAGCCCCATTTCATTCTCATCAGGGCTCTTAACACACATGGTGCCCTCTTGTTTAGTGATTTGCTTAGCAATAAATCTCTCTATTGCTTAAGCTTTTCAAAGATGACATTGGGATTGAGTGGTGCCTTCAAGGAAGGATACACGTCTTAATTCTCAGGTGCCGTGACAGTTCTCTTATTGAGAAAATCGTCTTTGTAGATATAATTAGGTCAACAATAACTGAATTAGGGGACTTAATTAACTTGAGATGGGCAATATTTGGTCCCCAAATATTATGCTAAGCCTCCTAATGAGAGAAAGGCAGAGGAATACCGGACAGAGTCAGAAAAGGAGCCACAAGAAGTCAGCTACCAGTAAGGCAGCCATAGAATAAGGGACACCTACAGCCACCAGGAGCTGAAAGAAACAAAGAACAGCTTCTGTCCCAGAGCCCTCAGAAGGCGCACACCCTGCTAAGGCCTTGTTTCCAAATCTTGGACTCCAGAGCTGTGAGAGAACACATCTGTTACTATAGGTCACCACATCTGCACGTGCATTTTACGGCAGCCACATTTTATGGCACCAATAGAAGGGTCCTGCTGAGGAGCATGTTGGCTCTTCCTCATCACTGTAACCTCAGTATCTGACATGCAGCTTGTACATTGTTGAGACTCAGTACATCTTTGGTAACAGAATGAATAAAAGAGAAGGTTTAAGCAGCTAGGCAACTCTGGGTTTAAGTCCTGGCTCTGCCTCCTAAGTGCTATGAGACATGAGGCTGGCATCTTCACACCTCAGTCTCCTGATCTGTGAAGTGAGATCGAATCCCCACCCCAATGTGTGGTTGGGATGATGAAGTCAGAGAGGTACACATGGCACTGGGCAGGGTGCTTAGTTCATCCGACGCTGAGTCACCAGTAGACAAGGACTGAGTTGGTTATTCTCTCTGTTCTGTATGTGTTACTTGATACCCATCAACATGGAGCCCTCTGCACTCATGTCTGATGCTCAAGCTGAAAGAGAAGCAGTGTGTGAGCTGCTTCCGTGGCTGGGGAGAATACCAGTTCCACCCTCACTTTCCGTAGCTCTGGCTGGTGCTTCATGGACTCATCTCTGCTTCGTCACTGTCATTGGCTTGCAAGTGGGGAGAAAACACAAAGTAGGATGTCTGCACTTAAGGTACCTATTTCAGAAGTGACAGCACCTCACACAACTGCACCCAGACACACACTGCAGATTCTCGGGTTATCTCCTTCCTTTTCTTGTAATGAGGCAGGTATCAAGCAAGTTCCCCCTTGCTCGCTGGAGACCTTTTGCTTCAGACACTCCTCTGGCGAGTTAATGATGTGATGGCCACTGACACGTGTCAGCCCTTGGCGTCCAACACAGCGTTCACACACTGTCTCCCTTATACCTTCCCCCAACCCCATAAATAAGTAGGTACTGTCTTTATCCTAAGAGATGTGACCCAGGTAGTCTAAGTAACACAAGAAACTAGATTTCAAAGTCAAGCCTTTTCAACTCCAGAGCTGAAATTTAACTTTACCTCATGTCTTGGGCAAGGAGGTGGAAACAATGCAAGATGAGATTTGTACTCAACAAGTGTAATGGAGAGTGTTCTGAGGAAGTCTTCTTTTCCCAACCAGGCCCAGAGATGAGCAAGGGAAAATTCTAGCTCCCGTTGTAGGAATATAAGCAGCTAGGGCTTTTCTGGAGGGCAACTTGAAAATAAGCATCAAAAAATTTAAACATGGCCCCACTCATCAATCCGTATACATCATAGATATATTTTTAAATTTTACATCAAAAATGTTTGGCTTCTAGTAGTCAGGGGGGGAAAAAATCATCATTGGTGGAATCTCTCCTGCCTGTTTTGAGCTTATACTTTCTGTCACAGTGCTGCCACTTCTAGCAGAACCACCTGCAACAAGTCATTGGTACTGATATCAATAATAATGCTGGCCTTATGAAGAGTTTCTGTGAGGATTAAATAAGTTAACATCGCAAGGTGCTTAAAATGGTGCCTGGCACATGATAAGTGCTGTGGAAGACTTAGCCGTTTTCCTTATTTGGGCCTATAGACTGACATGGGGTTATTGCTTCCTCTGGAATCTGATTTTTGCTCACTGGGACAGAAGTGTGTGTGATCCCCAGCCCTGGGATGGTCCATGATGTGCCTTTTCTCATTTGGACTCTCTCACTCAGCTCTCTGTGGCTCAGAATCACCGCCTAGACAGGTCTTACTCAACGGCTGAGCCAAGGCTATGGCTTTGTGAGGTCAGGAAGGGGTCATTACCCAGTGAGTTCCCAGTAAAAACAAGGGATCCATTGCAAAATAGCATAAAACCAGCTCTGAGAAGAGGAAGCAATTGTGTTTTAACCAGAAGAAAAGAAGTATGCACTGGGAAACCAGCCATTTGGCAAGACACCTGAAAAGTCATGGTACAGTCATTGCTTTCTCAGCAGCAGAGAAGCAAGGTTAGTGTCTCTCCATAACTACCCCATCATGCTCTTTAAGGAGATGCTATCAAATTTCAAATTAAATTCATCCCAAAGCATCACTTCCTCTGCAGCCACTGTGGAAAATGCAGAAAAGGCTCATGTCAAAAACCCTGGCTTTGAGTCCTCCTTTTCACTTTTGTTTTGTTCCTTCTACTTTGTGGACCTTCATTTACAAGGCTTGAGAGGGCTGGAATAAGAAAACACATGGTAAGAATCCCACAGGTACATGTTCAATGCAAATTATGAATAATGTTAAATAAAAAGACACATGAGATATGCAACAAGAGTCAAGAGCTATGGCAGAGACATTACTGCCCCACAGAACCCACATGGACTCCTGTGTCCACCAGCCCCCTGCAATTAGGTGGATCATGTGACCAGCCCTGGCCAATGGGATGTCTGCTGAAGTGACCTACACCACTTCCTGCCAACGCATTTAGGAGCTAGTACTGAACCCTCAGTTCCTCTCTTGCTTGCCCTGGTGACCATGAAAAGCACATGTCAGGATTTTGAGGTGTCCCACAGACTAGGTCCCTGAGAGATTCTGTAGAGCAAAATCCCTCCTGACCTTCCTCAGACAAGTAGCATCATTAAGAAATAAGGCTTCCTTGCGCTCCAAAGCTGAAATTTCAGAATTAGATTGTTACTGTAGTAAAACCTGGTCTACACAGCCTAAATAAGGTAAATGCATACTGATAGATTTTGCTCTGCCTACTCAAGCATATAATAATATTTTTTGAAAATCAAATCAAATAAGACTCTCCGTCCCCTTTCTTATTAAATTGGCTGTAAATTTGATCTCAACTGCTACTGGTTCTCCTTTACCTAAACTCCTTAGGGTGAATGTCCTTAGGGTCTTGGTAGCCCAGCATTTGGGGTAGGGACTCAACTCCTGTCCCATCACTGGCAGGGGGTGGCGCTGTTGCTTCTGGGTCAAGATCAAGTACGGGATTACTCTCTGGAGCTGGACTTGTAGGGACTAAAATGAGTCTTTCTAGTACCACCCAGGCATTCTCCACCTCCAGGGATCACCTCTGGGAAACAGGCCAGACGCAGGACCCCAGCCAACTTTCCTTTCCTAATACTGGAAAATCATCATGCTTTCCCCAGATTTTATGCTGCTTTATACATCCCCTGCCTATCACATTTCTTCACTGAACATAGACTGTCCAAAAAAAATGAATGAGTCAAAGAAAGAAAACATAAATTCAGAGATGGAGTGGGAAAAACCTTTCCACCTCTCTAAACTTCCATCAGATCTTGAATCATAAATACCTTTTGAGAACTGGGAATATAGCTCAGTGACACAGTGCGTACCTGGCAAGCACAAGGTCCTGAGTTTGATTCCTGGTACCGAAATAAAGAAAGAAAGAAATACCCTCTGAAATAAGGAAACACAAGCCCTCAGCTTCCTTTTCAGAACAGAGATGAGTAAAATTCTGGAAGAACAAAAGAAATGCATTACTATCTCAATAAATTATCTTACCACAGGGTGGATTGTTGATGCTGAGGAGGAAAGTAAGCCAACATGCATGCTTATTCTGTGTTTGTAAATCAAATGAAAAAAATAGTGCCATGTAAATTATCACTACCTCACAAACCAGAGACTGGAAAGAATTTAATCTGGGTGAATCACAAGAGTGTGCCCCCAGACCACCCCCTCAACACAGTCCTCTACATCCAGATCTTCCCCTACATGCTAATCCTTTCCTCCTTCAAATGCCAGTGTCTATGTAGTAGGCAGTAAGGCAAAGTTCAAATACCTTTAACAATTATTTTCTGGTAAACTCTTGATTGTTAGAGTACCCAGGGTATAGATTTAAGCCTCCTGCATTTTTTTGATCCACTTATCCACATTTCTCCTTTCTGCACTCAGAAAAAATGGTCCAGGAGAGAGAATTCATACCTACCCAATGTCGGTGCTACTTGCTATAACTCTGTGTGTGCGTGCATGTGTGTGCGTGTGTGTGCGTGTGTGTGTGTGCGCACGTTGTATACTCATTTAGGATTACACATGAGAGGAAAGAAGCAAAATCATGACTGTTAAGTGGATCATTATTGCATCTTTTGCAAATGACATGTGTGTTAGGATTTTATCAACATGCTTATTAGGTTGGTATGATTGACAACTGAATGCTTGCTGACTCAAATCTGTGAGGTTTTTCTTTAGCAGTTAAGTAACATATTTACTTTTTGCTGTGTAGAAAATATAGACAGTGTAGGAGGCCCTGAGGAAGGCTTTTGTGCTGCCTATGGAAAATACTAAATTGCAGACTCCAAAATCCATCATAGCGATTTTCAGGTTGTCATTAGAGAAGCAAGTGCTTTATTTGTTCATGATTCTATGGATCCAGCCCAGGGTTTTTAACCTCAGTATAACTGACATTTGGGGCCAGAAAATTCCCTGTCATGGGGCTTATCCTTCACATCATGTAAGTTTACAGCACCCCGTAGCACACCTTCCACCAGCTATGCCAACCACAAGTGTCTCCACACACCACCCAGTGTCCCTCAGAAGGTGAGATCACCCCTAGTTGAGAACCACAGGTCTAGACCAAAGAGACACGTAGAAAGAAAGAGGATGTGGCTGAGCAATGTAAAACATCGCGTCACAAATAGGTTTAGAAGCTCCTCGGCCTGGTGTTCACGTTTGGTGTTTCTGAAGGTGTGTTGTGTGCACGCAGAATCCAGGGGATGTTGCCCTGTGCTGTGTAAGGAAGTGGTGAGACATTCCTTCCGAACACATCACAGGTCTGTCTGCAGGACTTTATGGTCTTTTCGTGTATTGTCCCCCTCCCAGTGGGGTTACAGTTTTTGGCTCTTTCCATTTTTATTTGTATAGAGCCAATGACATTTGCTAACAATTTTGATCCTTAGGTCTACATAAGGACTAGAATCTGGGAGACATGGACCAACTAGAGGGAATTTTCGGTTCCTTGACGGAACTTGGATGACCGGAAATCATTCTTTTGTTCTTCTCCACAGTACTCTCCCATATCTTCATAATCAGCCTCAAAGTTGCTATGGAGGAAGAGATACAGCCTTCTCACTGATACATACCATCTGCCCAGCTCCTAGAGGATCCCCTCACTTGCTGTAGGCATCTAGATCAACATAGGGCCATGTAGACTCAGATCTCAGAATAAAATAGGCAAACCTGGCCACATTGACAAGTCCATTTAAACAAGGATAGATAGATAGATAGATAGATAGATAGATAGATAGATAGATAGATTTCTCACATTTGGGATCAGGAAGACTAGGATTCCAAATTTTATCTCAGATTTCTGCATCAATTAAACAAATTATTTTATTCATTTTATTGCTACTCCCCAAATACTTGTATAAGACATGATCAAAATATACAGTAGATGTTTAAATGTTTAAAATGTATGAACAGTAAAAGAGACATTGCCATTAATCCACTTCAAAGTACCCCCTTTCCTTCAAACACATATCCCATTGTTCTTGTCACTTTCTGAAGCAGTTCTGAAAAATCTTCTTCCCTGAGTGTCTATAAAAGGTGTGATCAAAAATACGGTGAGTGCTGCTGCCAAGTACCACTCAGTGGAAAAGCAGGCTCATCACAACATTATACTGTGTCCCTGTCCACCTTATTCACCAGACATGGCACCGTGTGACATCTGGCTCTTCCCCAAGAACAAAATGACCATGAGGAGTAAAATGCTTTGAACTGATTCAGGATATCAAAGCAGCCACAACAGCGTAACTAAAGACACTCAAGAAAAGGTTTCCAGAACCACTTGAGAGATGGCAAGAATGATCGTCTAAGTATGTTTAAAGTGAGGGGCAGTATCGACAGCAGTGTGTCTTTTGTGGTAATAATTTCTCTTAATTTCAATACTCTATTCACTGTAATTTTCAATCAGATCTAATGTTTTCTACAATATCCTCCACCATGTTTCTGAAAGGCATCTACAGGGACGATCTCCCTACTCGGTTGCAGTCTCCTCATGGCATTGATGAGTCTACAGGTCCCTCTCCCAGGGCAGAGGCTGGGGTACTCGGTCAGGGAGCCCTGGGTCCAGAGCTTAAGTGCAAGGAACCTGATGGCGGTAAATGGCCATGGTGCCATCCGCAGGTGGGGCAGTGATGAAAAGCCCGCCCCTGAGAGCCAGCCGCCAGTCTCCAGGTGCAGATCACTGCTCTGTGCTGCCATTCACCATCCTAGTGACCCTAAGCTAGTCCAAGTCAGTTTCTTCATCTGTAAAATGGACCTGCCTAATTGGATTGTTGTGAAGAGAAATAAGTTGAGTCGTGTGAAGGGCTTCACAAAAGGTGGTGATGTAGAGCAAGAGCACCATAGATGTTACAAGTAGATGTAACAGTGGAAAATCAAATCCAGTAGCGCAGGAAACAGGTAAGAGCAGGAGGGGCTTCTGGAGCATAGGAAGGAAGGGCATGACAGCCAGATGTGAATCCAGCTGAGTACTGGTTATGACGGCCCAGAACCATTTGAATATGCAGAGTTCAAGTTTCCGAATTTGTGACAGGATTGTAAACAATAACCTCTCTCCAGCCCCACACCATCTACTCCGCGCTCGGTTTCTGGGCATGGAAAAGGTGATCCTCAGGAGGTACCTCTGAACTTGGTTTCAGCAACAGCAGTGCTCAAGAACCACGCCCTGCCTGGTGGTTCTCACTGACTCTGTCAACTATAACTGCCAGTGAGTGGCTGCTTGTGTTCATTCACGAGCACTCCTGTAACACGACCACAAACTGAGTGGCTTAACGCGAGCTTACTCCTGTACATTTCTGGTGGCCGGAAGTCCAAAATCAAAAAAATATACAAGGACATGCTCCCTCCTGAGGCTCTAGGGGAGATTCCAGTTCTTATCTCATTCACTTTCTGGTGACTCCAGGTCATTTCTTGATTATCCCAGCTATGGTGGTTACACTGCCTCCTCTTCTCTGTTTTATGTGTCTGTGTGATGAGGCTGCCTATGATTATAGTTAGGGCTATATCTAGATCATCTAGACCCTTAATAAGTTAATCACATCTCAAGTTCCTTTGGCCACATAAGGCAACATCACAGTTTCCAGGGGTTAAGCATTAGGACCTCTTCTAGGGCACCATTATACAACCTACCACAGGGACCAGGAGAAGAAATTCAAAATATAGTTTTCTTACCTTCATTCTGGTAAGAAGAACTCTAGTAGATAGAAAGTGAAGCAAAACACAAATAATTCTCAGTGCCCCTTTCTGGCATGAGGCACAGTGGGCACCTAGATAAATACAGCCCAGGAATAATTCACATAAACAACTATTAATTCATTTAATCCTCACTAAAATCTCAAAAGGTAGCTATGTTTATTCTCCCTAGTTTGAAGATGGGTTGAGAGATGATGCGGGGATAAATAGATGATAGGTTAATGATAGATAGATGACAGATAACTTTTAAAAGAGAGAGAGAGAGAAACAGAAAAATCAAGAAGACGGACGGATAACTTGCTCAAAGTCCACAGCTGTGAGAGACAAAATCAGGACTCAGAGATGAGGCACTTGCCTGGTCCACCCCACCCTCCCTCTTGAGATTTGCTGTCATCATTAGTGGTGACTCTGACTTACACATACGGCAGTGTTGGCCCCATCACCTACTTCTGAAAATCAAGCTTTAATTGGAAAGCCGTCTGAAGCCGAAGTCCCATCACAGGACAGCCTCTAAAGGGTGGATGCCCTTGCTTCGGTCAGCTCAGTCACTTCCATTCCATGTTATTGCTCTGTCGTTATTTTTGGAAGTGAAAGGAAGAAACGAGCAGTTAGAAACTCACTTTGGAGTCCAGCAGATCGCTGCAGCTCCTATGCAATAATATTGACTAGCAGCTTCCATGCACTTTGTTTGACCTCATGGGCACAAAAATGAACAGAAAAGAGTGAAATAGGAAATATGCTCTTGAGTCGATGGGATAACGTCAGTCAGCATTCTCCCACCCACAAGATTTCTGACGGTGAATCATCTGGGTCTGCTGATGGTGCACTTTAGGGAGAGTTTGCTCTCTACATAGTTCTGTAGTGAGACAGACAGTCAGTAGAAACTCAATGCTAGGATCTTGAAAACAAAGTCCTTTCAAGTTGTAAACACTGAAAGGCCATTTCCAAAGTCCCGTACTCTTCTCAACTCTAATAGCTTCCACTCCAGGCTACTGCTCTGATTTCTCTCACTTGGGATAAGAGAAGCAAAAAGGTGCATTAAATAAATCCTCTGATTTTTCCCCCCAAAATAAGGTATCTGAAAGTGACATGGCGGGGGTTCAAGAACTATTTCTGGGTTGTGAATTGCACAACTGCCTGTCAGAGACAGATTCATCATGAAGTTTCTCAACTAAGCTGCAAACTTATCGAGGGCAAGGTTCTGCCAGGGATCCCTCACTTGCCCTGGGTGCTGGCAGCCGTAGAGTTGGCATCTAGGTAAGGAGATAAGCCAAGATGCCATTGAGAAATATTCTCAATAAGTATGAGATAGTCTCATAAGCATGAGATCTCAGAAGCAAGAAATTTACTTAATGATCAAGGCCACTTGTTGATTTATTTTATCATTTATCATACTAATTTGGTGCTTGTCATGTTATTACTCTTCCTCTCAAAGATACTCCACAGGTCAGATCCTCTACAGGACTCACAAAACCTGGATTCTGTTTTGTCGCAAGTGAAATAAAACAATGGGCAGGAAGATTTTCCCAGATTCATCTAGACTATTGAGGGGTAAGGAGGGAATAACTCAGAAAATTTTTCTCTAAGACCAATGCTAATAATAACATTGAAATAATCATATGGCATAAGCAGATGCAACCTTTAATTGAAAGTTTAATACTGTAGAATCTTACCTCAGCTTTCATAATTTTCGTTTCAACAGAATATTTCTGGAAATTCATAAAACGAGTAAGACCAAACTAATAAACTCTGTTTTAGTGGAGTTCTGACTCTCATTAGAACTCTAATCAGAACTCTCCATTCTAATTCTAGTGTTCAAGAGATTTTTGCCCCCAAGTACTGAGAGTACTCTTTTGAAATGTGATGGAACTTTTACAGGAGGAAATGTGGCTAATAATCAGCTATTTATAAAGCATTTACTAAGTGCATAGCATTTGGCCAAATACTGAGGAGGATGCAAAAGAAATCCAAGGTAAATCTTTGCACTCCACAAATTTAAAGCTTGGTTGAGAAGAAAATATGTGGTTCTTACCCTTTCACTGTTGCTGCGTTTCTCCTCTGATACCAAAACACAGACATCAGTAAACTGAATTTACAACAATAACAATAACAACAATAACAAATGTTTGCTTAAATGCCTGACAACCTGATTCCTGCTTTTCTGTTCAGGATTCCACACACCAATAACCAGCCCTCTGTGAAGCTCTGCAGGTTGTACATTCTACCCAGAAAATGAGATGTGGCAGAATTCATGACTCTCCACCTGGTGTGACACCTCATAAAACTGCTCAGGAATGAATGGCTCCAGGAAATGAGCTAGGGTTCAAGCAATTAGAAAATAATTAAGGGATTACCACCAAAGTCCTCCCCAGGGAAATTCAGTGTGTGTTTTTAAACCAAAAAGAGTATCATTTCTGATAACAGCTTGGTAACCAGTGAATTTAGCAAAACATGAATTCTGTGAAATGCAATTTAACTAGCTACTGTTGAGAGGATTTGGAATCATTCTCCTAGGAAGAAAGATTGCGTTCAAATGTCAAATTGAGAGTACCTACTTCAGCAGAAAGGATAAACACTGTTTCACCTTATTAGTTTGGTCCATCCTGACTCAGGAGAATGGAAAAATTTAAGAAATAATACAGTGGAAAGATGAGAAGTAGGATTTCTAGAAATTTTAATATAGCAAACATATGATATCCAAAAATCATGCAAGACTACTTATTTTAAACTGGGGATTGACTAAGTCTGTGGTTCCCATTAGCTGTGTTTCCAGAGAAATATAGAAGGTAGTTCTTATAGAGCTGTGGCCCTGCCATGGTGTAGTAAGGAGCACATTCATTCACCCTCACACCACTTAGTGAGATCTCTTACATGTCAAGTGCCAAGGACCGAGAATTAGGCAAAATTAGATATAGACTTTTGGTGGTTAAGCTGGATTGTGCCAATGTGATTGGCTTGGTAAGTTCTAAGGATATTATCAAAGCACACTGCTGGGGGTGCCTAGATGGGGCATGGGAGTATGACCTTGAGTTCTGTATCTGCTCCCTGGCCCCTCACTCTTTGGCACTGCTCCCCTACTCTGCTTCCTAGCTGCCGTGGTCTAAACAACTTTGCTCTTCCATACACCTTTCAGCCACGATGTTTCTGCCTTGGAACCAACCAGCCATGCACTGAATCATCTGAAATTATGAGTCAAATTAAACTTCTCCTTTAAGTTGTGGGTATTGGGTATTGTGTTCCAGTTACAAGAAAGCTGATTAATACCAGAGTCTACCCTTGTGCTGCTTCAGTAGATAACCATAAGCAATGTGAAACGGTACAGGTAAAATACATGATGGAAAGACACATCATGCAGTGGAACACAGAAATAAGGACATGGGACCTGTCCAGGGACTGATGCATACTTAAAGAAAATAAGACAGAGCTGGTAGAAAAATAAGAAGAATGCAAGATGGCAAAGAGAGGAGAAAAAAACGTCCCTGGACAAAAAAAAAGAGCATGTTCCTAGTCCATCTGGGGAATGAATTTTTACTTTTTTAGCTAGGGTACAGTAACATGGGTCTAGAGCCATGGCTCCAATAGAGTTTTCCATAGGATGAAAATCTTCTATCATTATACTACAGTCACAAGTAGCTTCTAAACAGTTGAAATGTGGCTGGCATGCTGAGGGAGCAAACTGCTAATTCTATTAGCTTTTAAATGGGTTTAACTTTAGTCAGATTGGTTAATGGTTCTCATTTTGGCCAATACAGACACTATAGGTTATGTTAATGAAGCTTGTCCATTTAGCCACAGTGGAGAGACACTGAATTCTTCTGAGCATGAGACTGATTGATTAGAAGGGTATTTCAAAAAAGCACTCATTCTGGTTACAGCAGAGAGAGCTCATTAATGGGAGTCCTCCAACCAGGTAGGAGACTATTGAAGAAATTCAAGGGATTTAGACTTGGATGATGATGGTAGAGAGGATAGGGTTTAACAGATGTAAGAGTCGTTAAGGAGGTAACATCTACATGATTTTGTGAAGAAGTAGCTATTTTAGGATAGGAGAGAAATTGTACAGACCACTATCCATCTCACCCAGCCAGATGGATAGTGGTCTGTACACACATACTCGTTCCCTTCCAAGCCCTGCACTCACCGTCCAACTTTTGTATGTTTCATTGCTAATGGTCTCACCCTTGGAAGGTTCAGACTACCTGGATGTTCTGCTTTTGACATTTCAGAAGAAATAGCCACAGAAAGAAAACCCTGGCATCTCTGTATATCACTTTATTTGGATAAAGGTCATTTAGAAAAAGTTCTTTGTGGATATGATTAAGTATCTTGAAATGAGACGGTCCCGGATTGTCTGAATGGCCCCTAGATGTTGTCACAAGGATTTTATAAGACAGAAGAGTGCAAAGCAAGGTGATCACAGGGGCAGAAATTAGAGTGAGGCAACCACAAGCCAAGAAACCCATAGAGCTACCAAAAGCTGGAAGAAACAAGGAACAAGCTCTTCCCTAGAGTCTTCAGATCATGTGTAGTCCTGCTTTTAGATTCAGAACCTCCATAAGTATAAGATAATAAATTTCTGTTGTTTTAAGCCCCCGAGTTGGTAGTAATTTGCCATAGTAGCTACAGGAAATTAAACCCCCCCACTATCCCTTCCCCTAAGGAGTACTCATTACCACTGACTGATTAATGTAGAAAAGCCCACATCATTGCCCTCAGGGGAGAACACATTTTTAGGTATAGAAAGCTCAAGAGCTTCCCAAAGGACCAATCCAAGTCTGGGATGTCACCTGAAGTCACACTTACATCTGATTTCTTTTTCACCAGGTTCTGGTTCCCCCTTTTTCTTACCAATTTCTCCATGGAGTACCTTCCTAAGAAAACCTTCCTGCTCCTCAGTCCAACACCCAAGGTCAGCTTCAGGGAGACTCTCACCTAAGCATCCACCTGAGCCAAAACCTCACCTGAAGACCAGACTTAACAGGAAGATGATGAGTTTGTTTTTGCTGCAATGGCTGAGTTGAGTTGAAACATTATATGGTGCATGAAAGCTAATGTATTTGTTACCTTATCCTTTACAGAAATAAGCAGGTGAATATTCTGATCTTCCAGAAAGCTGGAAGTATGCATTTCTAAGTCCTCTGCATACAAGTAGAAATTGAAGTTATGGGTGTGGATATAATCACGGCAGGAGTGAGGCTAGAGGGAGGAAGGGAGAGTCAGGATAGACACTTAGGAATTCTAACATTTCCTGATGGATCAAGGAAGGCTGACACCAATTGGCCAGAGAGACAGGAGTAAAACCAAGACAATCCTTAAAACAGGAAAGACCAGCATGCTGCCCACCGAGTTTTATGTCTTAGGACATTGAAAGTTTTTATTTTCTTCTAGAGAATCAATATTTAAAACTGTCAAAAGAAATATGCTTCCCCAGGACCTCCAAAATGATTTTATATTAGATTATTTAAAAGTTAGTTTGGCTCAATGGGCATGAAAAGTGCAGATATATAATTTTTACTTGTACCAAATCTCGGTTCTAAATGATCTGATGATGCTCAGAATCATAGACGGTTGTCTGATCTTCATTAACCCTTTTGCTATTTACCCTTTCTGATCTGCTGTATCTCACGGAGTTTTCTTATCTAGAAAGTTTTCTTTGTAGACAACTCAGTGTAAAATAATCTGAGAAAGACCTGATTTATATGGGGAAAAGTTGTTCAATGGATACCAAGTTACAGTTAAATAAGAGCAAGAAGTTGTGATGTTATTATACAGTTGAGTGACTGTAGATAATAATAATGTATTTTCCAAAAAGTTAGAAGACATTATTTCGTATATTTCCACTATAAATAAAATGATAAATGCTTAAGGAAATAGCCGTGTTTATCCTAACTTAAACACTACCCGGTAGGTATATTGAAATATCACATAGTACCTCCTCAATATGTATAATTTTTTGGTTATGTCAAAAAATGCCGCGCTAAAAAATAAATTTAAAGAAAAGAAAAAAGGAAAAGACCAGATGTATCTCAAATTATAAACCATCAGATTTCTGCAATATTTTATAGTCCACCAATACCAAAAATTTAACCACAGTAGCTGCATATGTTGATAGTACTCGAGAGCCCCCAGCTTCTCCTCGCAATAAATATAAGCACCTCTGTGTTGTGTTACATTTCACATAAGGATGTAAGATGAGCAAGCCATTGCCTCTCTCCACTGCCTGCCAAAGGGACCGAGGAGTGTACCCTAATTACTATTCCTCCAAACATGACAGCAACAATAGACAAATCCTCATTGTATGATAATTTGAGGAAACAAGAGAGACAGATTCTTATCTAGTGAGAGAACTGGAAACCATTCAAAAAGGAAGTTCTGTGGGATTTGGGCTCTGAAGGCTAGGAAGGATTTCAGAAGGTGAAAATGTGGAAGAAAGTAATCCAAGATGAAGGAACAGCATGGTCAGGGAGACCGGCAGGAGAACACTAAGCACAACGATTCAGGGAGGAGGACAATGGCTGGGGTAAGACTACAGAGCAGAGGAGGCTGCGTGCAGATGCCAGGGCAAGAATTCAGACTAGAGGTCATGGACAAGGACGCTGAAGCAGCCTTGTAGGAAGGATGTGTATGGAGCCACACTTTGGACAGTTATTTTGGTAGTGGTGGGGCCCAGCATGAGGAAAGGAAAGAAGACCAAGATCCTAAATATCAGCTAAGAGGACAGGCCAGTATTGTGGAGGGTTGACTTCAGGCACAGGCAACTGAAAGAAAATGAAAAAATTAAAAGGTTGTGGATACAGATTTTGGAAAGAAAAGAAACCAAAGATGTCTGCAGTTTGCAGCAAAGCAAACTTAGGAGTGAGCAGCTTGAAGGAAGACACAGGGAGGTCTCCACTTCCTTTCTGGTTCTGCCCCTGCACCTCCTCTGTAACAGCAAGAGAATTGTTGTGTCTATACACTATTTGCTTGCTCTGATAATATATTATTCTAAAGAGGCCTGGTCCAAACCCATGAGCAACCTATAAATAAAATAAGACATCTAGGCCCTAAAACCAAGTGGGAGATGGGGGTATCAATCCTTCGCATGTTAATTCAAGGCAAGGAAATGCAGGCATGAAGGGTTTTTCAGACAAGAAGCCATGTGGTCACAGAGTAGGAGTGCTGGGAGTTTCTCCAAATTTCTGGAAACTCCAAATCCTCCCTGAGCCCTCTGAGTCACAGCAATCTCCCCTCCCAGCCTCTTAGGATCTGGCTAGTTAGTGCCGCACCCCAATGACTCTGCTCTTGAGACTGTGGAAAGAAACGCGGTGCAAATTGACACCCTCAGCTCCCTGAATCCCAAAAAATCGAACTAAAATCTAGACTCCTGTGTAGCCCATGGAAGCTTCATCTCCAGGCTGCCTAACTATCCCCATGCCAGGCACCTCTTCCTGTATCCTAAGTCCTCATACATCCCTCGCTCAGACCCCTCTGAGCTTTCCCTACCCTGCTTTCAATTTAGCTAATACCGCTGCTGTACACTGTTAGATCACAGACAAGCTACAGCAGGACTCTGAGGTCCGCTGGATGATTTATGACCTCACAGACATCACAAGGCATGTAAATGGCCGTGTCTAATTCAACCCTATGACAGTGATGTTGGTTCTCTTGTTTGTAGGATATTCTAAGGTATTTTGCTCTGGCTTGCAAAGCTGGTTGTTTCTAGTTACCCAGTAGAATTGTTTTTGAAAACTCATCACCTCCCTTATTTCGTGTCTTTATAAATGAGGAAAATAGTAATTTAAAAAAGCAATCATTCTCATATGTGTACTCTTTGGTTTGGAATTACTGCACTTCATTCTTGTGCATGTGATGAGACAGCTATCAAGATCATCATTTTGTGGGTCAGGGGTATAACTTGGCAATACAGTGCTTGAGGTCCTGTGTTCAATTCCCAGTACAAAAAAAAAAAAAAAATTGTCATTTTCCACAATAGGTAAACTAGTTCAGAGGACTTAAACTACTTCTTAAAACTATATCTTGGGTTTTGGATGCAGCTTGCTGATAAAACACTTGTCTACTATGCACAAGGCCCTGGGTTCAAGTCCCAGTACTAAAGAAATAAAAGATTATACCTTGTTCTCAGCCGTCTCATTTGCAAATTGTTGAGAACCTGCACCTCATGCAGTGGTTGTAGGCTCATGTAAGATAGTGTCCACACCACTATCCCTGTCCTCAAGGTCACTCTGCTAGTAAGAGGTAGAGCTATGCATTTGTTTCAAGCCCTGTGTCCCTATTTTTGATTGCATTCTTAATTAGTTCTTGTCCAATTCACCATGCATCTGTGACAAACTCACTTCATGCCATCGTGGGTCAAACAATATCACTGTCATAAAAAATAGGCCTCATGTTTTGCTTTTGTCCTGTTTATTCAACAGTGAGAGAGTCAAAGAAAGATTCATGCTGGAGATGGGGGTACTCAAGAGGGTCCCTGAAGGACTTTTGGAGGTAAAGCTCAATATTAAAATGACCTGCAGTCTTGGAAGTTCCCCAAGAAAAATAGTGAGAGAGATTTAGAAAAGGAAAGAAACAGCCAACACTGTAATTTAGTCTGGAAATGAAACAAGGGTTTCATAAAGCAATGAGTGATCACGTGACTGTTGGGAAAGGCATCTGTCCCGTTCACTTTCAAGTAAGATAAGATTAGGGAAGTGTTTTTGTTTGTGTAAGAAAAAAAAGTCCTCAGTAATTATGGATGTGGGGAATGAATTTCAGAGTCCTGCTTAGACACTGTGGAGCAGAGGAGACAGACGGGCTTTGTCTTTCCCTGGTGTGAGCTGTGTAGAGAGGGAGCTGGCATCATCTCCAAAATCCAGTGCAGGTGTGTAATACATCAGGTGCAGGATTTGCATAGTTTAGAAGGTAACAGACAAAAACCCCAACTAGAGGATCAGCAAGAAGCTGTCATCCAGGTAGCTGGGAAGTCCTAGCAGGCTCACTGCCTCCTGGGTGTCACTGGGCAACCTTCTGTTCTCTGTTGCTTGACTTTCAGTTCTGTTTTTCCTCATGGTGGCAACATTAAGCAAATTTTCTGGCCACCAGCGGCTCTTTTTCAATAGTCTCTTCTTACCTGAGAACTCCAGAAAAAAAGAAAGCAGCTCTTCCCTGATGCCTTAAAAAATCTTGAAGATCAGTGTAACTTGGATCATTTGCACATGACTGGATTAACCATTGAGGTCAAGTGAATGGAACATTGTTATCTGAAATTGTGGGTCAGAAGGAGAGTTTGCTTGCCAGCTCAGGGATGGGGCGATTCAAAGAAGAAGGTGCAATGCTGAAATAAAGTTTTGGCAGAGGATACTAGATGGTGAGACAAAGGAGTAAGGAAGAGATGTGCAAAATCAGCTTTTAGTATTAAAGTGTTTGATTGCAAAATTACAGAAATACATAAGGAATGAAAAGTACTCACCATGACCTTCACCAAGTTTATGTGTTCTTTTCATGAAAACCAAATATAAGTGTCTGTACGTATATAAAGACCTGTATATGATCTTTAACAAAAACATGAGATTCATCTTATGCTGTTCTAAAAACAGACATCCTTCACTGTTATTACATATAATGTAATCTCAGGTACTACTATCATAAATATCTATATTTTCTTCATTTTTATAGTTACAACAATACTTCAGTGAACATCTCTGACATATTTCCTTTCTCAGTTGTGCAAATAATTCGACAGGACAAGTTGCAGAAATGAAAAATGCTAAATCAAAGAGTAAACTCATAAAGTTTGAAATCTAGTGGGAAATTATCCTCTGGTAATATATCCCAATTATATTCTCATCAGTAATGCAAGAAAGCCTTATAATGATGGAACTTAGTAAGCCTGCTTTAAGCTAAGGTTTTCATTTTAAGTACATTTTGATAGTTGTAAAATTCATATGGATGCGTATGCAAGTTGAATGATGTAAGAAGAAAAAAATTTTTTTCAAAACCAGGTCAATAAAGGGAACCAGGCCCATCAGCTGTCAAAGTGTTTCATAAAACTTAAGTTCAAATAATAGCTCAGAATAGACTATACAGTGGGACTATACAGAGCACAGAATAGAAGGAAGATCCCAGAAGAAACCCACATCCAAATAGAAATTTTTTCTATGCTACAGAAGACATTTCAATTTAATAAGAAATAGATTGCTCAATGAATGACTTTTAGATAGCTAGCTAGTTGTCTGGAAGGGAGAGAAGGGATGAATTTTTACCTACAATGTTATATAAATAAATTCTATACTTGTCAGATATTTAAATGGAAACAAATAAAACCACAGAATGCTAGAGGAAACCATGCTTTAGTTGAATTTAGTATTCTTGTAATTTGAAAGTAATACTGGCCTTTCTAAGAATAATAGAAGTCAGACCCATCAATAAAAGAATTGGTCATTTTGACCTCACAAAATCAACATTTTTGCGTTAAAAATATCACCATAAGTGAAGTCAAAAGATTAATGACAGGGGCTGGGGATTTAGCTCAAGGGCCAAGCTCTTGCCTGGCAAGTATGTAACAGTAACAACAACAACAATAAAAATTAATAACAAACTGAGAAGTTATTTGCAAATCACAGAAAAAAGATTAATTTTCTAAATGTATAAAATAAATAAGAAAAATATTAACAACCTAATACAAATGTGATCAACAGAAATACAAATGATTCTTAAACATATGAAAAGATCCTCAGCTTTACAAGATAGAGATAAAATTCCAGATGCCATTATTTGCTCATTATATTGACGAAGACGAAATTGTACTGGAAAAGCTTTTGGAACACAGTCCCATCCCCTGCCTAGGGTGGTAGGGCTTGGCCTCATTAGAGGGCAATTTGGTAATATTTACAGCAAAGCACTAAGATGTGTTATGTCCATTTATCAGCTGCCTGTGTTGAATGTAATCATCATGTACTGCAAACACATACTAGTAAAAGTAAAAATTTGAAAACAAACAAACAAACAAAAGAAGCATCTACCCTTTGACCCAATAACTACACTAGGAATTCATCATACAGATGCACTCTCACCCCTGGGAAACATCATGTGCTCATGATAGTTAGGTGTCAAAATATTATAAACAATCTAGAATTTTATCAATAAGGAATTAGATTATGTCTTAGTCTATTTGAACTGATAGAATGAAATACCTACCATATACTGGGCAGCTCAGTAATAACAGAAATCTGTTTCTCACTGTTGTGGAGGCAGGAAAGTCTCAAATCAAAGCATTGGCAAGTTCAGTATTGAGTAAGGACTCCCTGTCTCATGAGGGCTCTCGTTCTTGTTCATTGAAAGCAACAGGTCACTATGTCCTCACATGGTTGAGGTCCCAAGCTAGCTATGTAAGGTCTCTTTTGTAGGGTACTAATCCCAGTCAATAAGAACTCCGGCCTCGTGACCTAATCACCTCTGAAAACCCATACCACCTGCCACTAGCATCTCTAGGATTAGTTCCTGTAAATGAGTTGGGGGCAGCAGAACAAGCATTCAGGCCATAGCAGATTATCTGTGATTTCCACATGCTGAGATATTATGCAAGCTTTAAAGAATAAAGAGCATACTGAATTGAAAAGTTGCCAAAATCTACTGGCATTAGAATACAGCAAGTTTTCAGGACTACGTAAATTTATTCGATCTTACTTATAACATCAAGGTGCAAAGAAACAATCTTAAAAATCTGTCAACATCAGTTGCCTCTAGAAGAGAAGTGAGATGACTGGGAAATAAAGCTAGAAGATTTCTGAGATTTGAAATTTTGAATCATGTAAGTTTTTTTAATTAAAAGTAAAGAAGTAAATTAAGCACTTTTAAATCCTCTTTTTTTTTTCTAAAAGAGGTACTGCTTTTTTTAGGAAACAAGTTCAAGGAAAACTTCAGTATTGTAAACAGTAACATATAAAGTATGTCTAAGGTTTATTTTTTTTCTTTACCTCTAAAGGTAAGGGTAGTTTAAAATGCCAGG
Source organism: Hydrochoerus hydrochaeris (assembly GCA_004027455.1). Classification (NCBI taxonomy): domain Eukaryota; kingdom Metazoa; phylum Chordata; class Mammalia; order Rodentia; family Hydrochaeridae; genus Hydrochoerus; species Hydrochoerus hydrochaeris. The sequence continues at coordinate 31,394 of PVLA01004749.1, forward strand.
TTATTCTGGCTAATGTTGCACCTAGCTTTATAAATATGTCTTATATAAATGGATTTTTATATATACACTTAAAATGCAGTGATATTTACTACTGCCATATTAAACTATTGTTTTAGAATTCTCTTTCTTTTATCCTTAAGCATAAGTGGAGAAAAAGAAAAACAAGTAAATTACCTTGATGGCCACCATTTTTACTCTTGCAAGCACACAGCCAAAATGAGAGCCAGACAAGAGTGAAAAACCAGCCTCTTGGAAGTAGGGGTTAGAAAGCCCTGATTTGTAACATTTGTCAATTACCATGGTGTAACTACGAGAGATCAAAATATACAGTAAGTGTTGGAAATTTTGTAGTTTTATTATAATTAAACACCTTGCGATGAATTTCCCTTAAAATATTTCCCCTTGCTTCAAATACACTAATTCCATCCTTCTTACCACTTTCTGAAGCAGTTCAGTAAGTCCTCTTTCATAAGCGTATTTACAAGGTATGATCAAAATACGGTGAATGCTGTTGCCAAGTACCATACAATGGAAAAGCAGTCTTATAAAAAAAAAAATTACAGTGTGTCCTCACCCACCTTATTGACAAGATCTGGTACCATGTGACTTCTTTCTCTTCCCTAAAGTCAAAATGACCATGGAAGAAAATGTTTTAAGTTGATTCAGGACATTGAGTTAGCACAATCAAAGATTCATGAAAGACGATGGCCAGCGATACTTCAGAAAGTGAAAAAATGATGGGATAACTGTGCTCAAAGAGGGTGAGTACTCTGAGTGGGTATTATGGTTTGCATCTGGATGTCCCCCCAAAGCTTCATGTGGTCATTAAGAGGGCAAACTTTTCTGAGGTTATTGAACCAGGAGTTTGTGAATGATTCCTTGTCTAGCGTTGGGATTGGTGGTCTGAGTTACACCCACCTTGGGCCCGTAGCCTGCATACAATATAACTGAAGGAAAGCGCTTGCTTCCCCTTTTTTGCTCTTGTTGCTTTCACTGTCTCTGCTGCTATGCTGCCATGAATGGTTGCCCCTCTGCAATATGCCACCTTGCCTTGGAGCCAGCTGATTATGGATTGAAACCTCCACAAACTGTGAGCTAAAGAAACCTCTTCTTCCTTAATTTGGGCATCAATTATTTTGTGTCAGCAATGAGAGAAAAGTAATGAAGACAGGAGGATTAATGTCAATGTCCTTTACTGTACTAAAATCGTTATATTAACACATACTGTTTTTTTAAATCACACTTCATATTCCAACCATGGCTGGTTTCAAACTACCTGTCCAAGACAGCTCTAACACCTCCTTACTGGTTGCTCACTCACAAGCAAAGAGTAGTCAAGCAAGGTTTTTGCAGGAATTACTCTTGACAGCTCTAATTTTTTTGCAACAGCTCCACTTTTACCATTAAAACCAAAAAGGAGAAAGGACAGAGGAACAGCTTTCCTCTTCAGTCCAGTCCTCTATCCCAGAAAATTGTGAGCCTCTATCTGACAAGGTCAAAATAGCAAACCAGACAGCCATGTGTCCCACTAACAGTAAATGTGAATGTCTTAGGAGGAACGTGTCCTAGTCCAGAAATTACTCAATTTGCCATTCACGTGTTTGTCTGGATGCTGAATCCCCACCAACGGTGATAGCTAAAACCCATCAGGTATCAGCTCCCCATCAGAAAACTCCAGCTCCTCCCCATCCTTCTCCCACACTCCAGCTCAGCCAGAACTGTTTCTCTTTCTTCCTAACCCATATTCTGGTTGCTTTGGTTCTGGGTGACTAACTTGGCTAAAGACTTTCTGCTCTTTCCAGCCAACTCTCAAGAGAGTTTAGCAGTCACATAGCTTCCACTTCCAAGTAGCCTTGGGAACAACAGCCTAACTATTTTTAAAATAAAAATAAATGTTAATGAAGTAAGGGAAAGCTGGCTGAAGGCCTAAAGACCTGGTCAATAATTTGCCCTTTTCCTTGACTTTCCTAACAGGCTAGATCTGAAAAAGTTTTAACATTGGTCACTTTAAATAATTATGCTAATAGTACAAATTGCATTTTTGTCCCAGTGGGAAGGGGAGTAGCTGGATTCAGGGGTCTGCTGTTAACCTTTAGCGGCAGGGGCGGGGTAGGGTGGAAGACTGGCCCAAGGGCTTGGCCTGGTGGAAAAGAAGGTCCAGCCGTCTTTCTACCGCTGTTAGAGACCCAAGTTTTAAAATAATCAAATGTTCCCTTGCTTGCCTTGTCCCCTGTTTATGTGCTTTTCCCAGAGTTGCTCAGAGAATGAGGGTGTCTTTACATTACTTCACAATGACTGCTTACTTTGCAACTGCTGTAATAGTAGAGGGAAGAAAATATACCCTGACTGGGAAGTTCTACAGTTGTTTGCCCACATAGGATACTTTTTAAATGTGAGTCAACGTTTCTTAAAAAGCAGAGTCCAAATTCTGATCCAAATCTGAATTTATGGTTTTGCTTGAAAACTCAAAATAAATGATTTCCCAGGAAAAGTCTTCATGAGAAAAAAAGCTGGTTTAGTGTCTAGCTGTTGCCAAGTATTTGATGAATGAGTGAGCGAATGACTGAATGAACATCATCAGGATGTGAAACCAGACCCTGGCCTCCTCGGGATGGGGCCAGTATCTACATATTCTGTCACTTCGTTTTGGCTGAGGAGTATTGGTTATGTGTTTAGCAGAGGAGGAAGTTTGGAGAAGCTGCTTATCTCTAAAAGAAAAACCTCTCGAAGTTCCATTAGGCAGTATAGTTACCCTCCAGTTTGACCTTCTCCTCTCCTCTCCTTACTGTCTTCAGCCTGCAGTCCTTGTTCCTGTGTGCTGCCTGCCTGACACCTTTAGGCACTTAATTCTAGCAGTCTGCTCCCCACCAGAGCTCTGCAGCTTCCATCTCTCTTGCTGGAAAACTCAGAAATCTAAATTCTATTCAAAAGTGGGTTAACCCTCCAATGACAATGCAATACTCTAAAACTTACATGAATAGTTTTCCACATTGAAGAAAAAGCTATTGCTTGAGGTGTGGTTTTTAAGTATGTTTAAAATAAAAGCATTTGACCTTTTAGGTTCTTTTTGTACTATGTGTCAATTTGCCTACTATGTACAAGGAGACCACAGACTTAGGAGATTTAGTGCAATATCCCAGCTGCTCTATAGATCTGCAGTCCAGGGTGGCTTGGGTCATTCTCTGTCAGGTCTCACAAGAACTGAACTGAAGGTATCACATTTTCATCTGGAAGTGTGAGGCCCTCTTTCAAGCTCACTCCCATTGTCGACAGGATTCATTTCCTTGCAGTTCTAGGATTGATGCACCCATTTCCTTGCTGGTCATTAGCCAGGAGCATTCTCAGCTCCCGAGGGCACCTCACTGGCCCTTGGGAGGCCCTCGGGAGGTACTTGGCCTAGTCCATCTACAAAGCCAACAAAGCTGTGTCAAATCTTTCTAATGGTTTCTTTTCTTTCTGAATTTTCCTTATCCTCACCAGTGAAGACCTCTGCATTTAAGGGATCATATGATCATAGTGAGCCCAGCTGGATAATCTCCCTTTGTTCAGCTGTGCCATGGAACGATGCACATGGAATCGTGGGTTCCAGGGAATGATGTCATGGAATCTTGGAGGCCAATTTTAGAATCCTGCCTGTGATAAAATTTCTCATGCTTTCTTAGAGATGTGTGATATGGCTCCTAAAATGTGTCCCCATATTTGGTTACATTAATAGTGGGAAAATATCTCTAATGGGCTTGTGATTATGCGCCTGTCTTCTGCATTGAATAATCCATAGCGAAAGTACTGCATCTCATTCTAGATGTCAGAAATAGGAAGGAAGGACGTATATATAAAACTGTCTTAGTCTGCTCAAGCTACTGTAACAAAATACCATAGTTTGGGTGGGTTACAAACAGAAAAAAATTTCCTCACAGTCCCAAGATCAGAATGCCAGGAGATATGCATATCCAATGAGGTCCTTCTTCCTGGGTCTCAGACAGCTGACTGCTTGCTGTAACATCACGTGGCAGGAAACACAAGGGGTCTCTTTCATAAGGGCACTAATGCCATTCTGCCTTCAGGACCTAATCACTTCCTGTTGTGTTTTAAAAGTGAAACATTCCCCCAAAGACTCATGTATCAAGGGCCTGGTTCCCAATGCAGCAGTATTCAGAGATGGGTCTCAAAGAGGAGGCTGGATCATGAGAGTGTGAGTGAATCAGCGCCTTCACAAGTTCAGAGGTGAAAGGGCTATTTATTAGGATGTGTGGGGAATAAGTCACTTGGGACATCACTGAAGGGTGTATGTTGTCCCAGTCCTTTCCTGTGTATATCTCTGTCTCCCGTTGTCTGTCTGTGTGTCTGTCTCTGTCTCCTCTCTCTCTCTCCCTCCCTCCCTCTCTCTCTCTCTCTCTGCTTCCCTGTTGCCATAACTTAAGCATCTCCCTCTGCCATCCTCTTCAATCCCCTTCACCCCTTTCTGCCTCACCTCAGCCCCACAGCAACAGAACCAATCAGCTGTAAATGAAAACCTCTAAAACTGGGAGCCAACATAAATCTTCCTTTAAGTTGACTTACGTTGCATATTTTGATCACAGGGAAGCAAAACTAACACATCTCCCGGAGACTCCGCCTCCTAATTCCATCACTCTAAGGATTACGATTTCAACCTAAAAATTTGTGGGGGTATAAACATTCGGCCCATTGCAAAAACTAAGATCAAAATGGATTCAAAAGGCAAAAGATTTATTCAATCTAAAGAGAAACCAAAATTCCATTTTACCCAGCTATTCCCCTTTAAGATAGCTTCCTAAAAGAGTTAAAGACACCATGCTACAATTATATATGCATATCTATGTTAACAGTGAAATTCATAATATCTATGTCTTGGAAGCAACCTACACGTACATCAATGTACAAACAGATAAAGAAAATATGGCATCATACACAACAGAATACTATTTTGCTACAAAGGATAAATTTGAGTTATTTGTAGGACAGTGTACCTTGAAAACATGTTAAGTGAAATAAATCAGACACACAAGCTTAAATACTTTAGGATTTCTGTCATATCCAAAACCTAAAGTAAAATAAGAGCAAAATAAAAGGTAAAAGGAAACAGAAAGATAGAATACTACAAATGGGAAGGGGACCAAAGAGACAGAGGAGAAGAGGGTAGGAGAGAAAGGGGATATAAAAAATAATTATTAAGGTGTGTCATGTGTGTGTACCAAATACCCACAGTCATTATGTATAATAAACATAAGTAATAATTTTTTAAAAAAGAAGACACAGGTAAAATAGACAAAATCTCCAAACAGACAAATTTAAGTGAACGTAAAAATAAACAGAAAATTTGAATTATCTCCTATGTATTAAACATACTGACCTTTAATTGAAATTGTTTCTCCAGGAAGCACAATAAAGACGCATATCCCAGGGTAACATACTATTCCTCCAACTAGAAAAAGAAAAAGAAAAAAAAAGCCCAACACACTTTATCAGACTGATAGAAAACTGATACAAGAAAACTATACAACGAGGAAGTCACAAGAGTATCTCTCACATCAACTTAGATGCAACCTTCCAGAACAAGTCAACCTGGGCAAGATGGTGCACACTTCTAACTCCAGCTGTCCTGGAGGTCAAGACAGGAGGACGGCCAGGCTGAAGCCAGCCTGGACTACACAGTCCCAAAATAAAATAAAAAGAAGTGCAGGTCGAGGAAGTTCACATACATTGCATCTGAAAGAATACAACGATACAAAGAAGATAATACATCATGGCCACATCAGGGTTTTTGATTTTTTTGGTTTTGGTTTGAAAGATGAGATTATCTTAAAATTTAAAAATTCAGAGAATGTCACTGGCCACATTAACAGATTATATGAATGGTATATCAATAGGTGCAGACAAGCCTTTCAACAAACTAGAGCAATCGCTCATACTAAAAAATAAAAACTCATACTAAAAAATAAAAGGAAAAAATGGATTCAAATTCCTGGCTTATGAAGGGCGGCAAAAGGAATTTAACCCGGAGATGGGAAGATGCCAAGGTCGCATGATAACTATCTTTGAATATTTTAAAGGCTATAATGTAAGAAAGGAATTTGTTCTGCCTATTTCTAGGCATAAAATCAAAACCCGTTGACGGAAGATACGGGAAAAAATTTTTGGCCCACTGCTGGAAAACGCTCTCTAATATAGTTAGACAGACTGAGTGAGGCCGCACATAGGGGCCCTTCCCTACAGCTGCTCTAGTATAAAGAGACAGTGACCTAGTAGCTTCCTTTATAACTACTTCATTAGTCCAAAACTCCTGTTATAATCTCTTCTACCTGGTACAGTTGTGCTTGCTCTCAACCATTATATTGAAAGTCACAGTTTGAAATCCAGATTCACCAAGTTTTTCTTTCCAGTTGCTTATTTTTGGAATCAAAATCAAGTAATAGAAAACAGGAAGTGACAGGTTAAAAGAAAAGAAGAAATAGGAGTCTCAAGAAGACTCATCAGGTGATGCAAATGCACAAGTACAGGGCCAAGGGGACTATGTCTGTGGAAGTGATCCAAGGAATAAGAATCTGAAAGGAAGGAAGACCTAACACCGAGAATAAACAGAAGGAGAAAGTATAGGCGGGATGTAGCTAGCATTGAGCTACATTCAAGGATGGCACATGCTCCTAGATGCCAATGAAAACAGAATACAACGAACAAGATTCATGAAGCAGATTTATGGTTAGAAACTCAGTGGAAATTTAAGAACTCATTTTTCATTAGATGGAAAAGCTTCAAAAATCTGAACCAATCTAAGCAGGTAGCCTGACTTAGTCCTGGGTGGAGAGGTGACTTGCAGAAGATCCAATAGACTATGGGTTCAGATGTCAAGAATGAAGGTAGAGGTAGAGATACATGGAGCATAGAGTAGTTATTCAATACAGATGCAAGAAGCTCCTCACCAGCCCACCATCTGACATCAACAAGTTGCTGAACACTAGTTGTCAAAGAAACCAAGTCCAAGAACTGCAAAGGCTGATTCACAGTCAGACTGTACACAATGAGAAATCTGATCAAACGTGCAGTACTGAAACCTGGTCCCTTGTGTGGTGTTTCCCAGAGTGAAGAGTGAATCCAGAGAGTGGAACTAGGCAGTACAGTAAGTGGCTATTGAGTCACAACAGTTGGGTTAAGAAGTGGCCAGAAGTAACTAGATCCCAGATTTTCAGGGTGAACTGTACTTTGACAGCTCAAAGTCCTGATAGCAGCAAAATGTGTCACTTCCTCCTCCAAGTTTCTTAAACATCTAGAGAAATTACCTTCTTAAATATAAAAAATAATGATGGACTCTTGTTTCAGTGCCTTTTCTTTGCAAGTTTGCAGGTAGAGAAAGCATATAGATAGGTGTCTCACAGGCAGCTTTGGGCATCTTTATCAATATTCTGTTTTGTTATCAACTTCCTTGGCTGAAGAACTGCTCTAATACACAGCTCACGAAAGGAATTAGAAACTCTTACCTGGTCATGAGTAGCTCAGTGTCCAAAAACAAAACTACCTTTTTAGGGAGAAATATTCTCACCCAGTTCTAAAATAGCAAGACTCAATAGTTGTTCAAGTATGTTTGCATCCTGAGTGTTCTTGACAGATGAGCTAGAAGTGGAGAATTAAAGTGCATATTGGCATGGGCTGAATGTGTGCGTGCCCCTCTATTCATAACGCTGAAGCCCTAGCCCCCCAGTGTAGGGGTATTTGGAGAAAGACCTCCTGTTTTGCTCTAGTTACTTCAGAGACATACAACTTTTCTCCCAAACTGAATTCTAAATGTCTAAATAGCAGTGCCATCATCGTTTAATTTGTTTCCTTTTACCCTTGCAGGAAAGGCTACCAAGGCTCCCTTCATAACCTATCGACTCACCTAAATCAGCTTCCACCCCATGGCAGGACTCTTCCTCCTCCATTATTGTCACCCATGACCTTCTCCCCCTACCTCCTTAGGATAGAAAATGTTAGGAGATGCAAGACAGAGTGTTTTAATGGGAAAGTGCACAATGAGCCTCAGGGTCTCTCCCTGAGGTCCCACATCACGTAAGAACTCTAATTCTACTCACAAATCTGCTCTTTTTCATTGCGGGATGTGTCATGGTTTATAATTCAGTGTTCATGCATTTGTGCACATACTGCCTATTTCTCTCACAAGATGGGCACAGGCTGAGGGCAAGGCGGGACCAAGGCCACTATGCCCCCCATAATACCCTCAGCACAGCATGGGGCCTGACCTTTATCAGGTGCTCGGTGCCCTTGTTAAATAAATGGAGTTTCCAGGTAAGTCTTTGCATTTTTGTTCCTCCAACTTAAAAGCATGCTTTTCTGCTCTTTCAGACGACACAAGAGCTACAGAGAACAGTTGAACCTCACCTCCCTGGAACCGCCACTGCAACTCCAATTTGATGCCAGCTGGGTCCAGTTTCACCTGGGAATCAATCGCCAGGGGCTGTACTCCCGCTCCAGTCCCATCGTCACTAAGCTCCTCCATGACATGAGGCACTTGCCCTCCATCAGTGCTGGTGAGGTTCGAGGGGTCACCAGGTGGGCTGACTTCCCCCTGGAGGGGCTGGGTGGACCCATCTCAGGCCAGATGGGCTGCCACTGACACATGATAGAGAGGTGAATAAGAAGAAAAACAATTTACTTTTCAAAGAGCTCTTATAATTTTAATCTCATCAAAATCCCATAACTGAGGCACTAGGATCCTAAGAGGAAGAGACTGCTACTATTTATTGAGTGTTTCTTTTGAACTGCGCATGTGTTCTCTCTTAAACAGTTCTGGCATGGATGTTATGATTGCCATTTTACAAGTGGAAAAATTGAGGCTTACAGAGGTAACATGGTAATCTCAGAACTGGAGATAGGATTCAGCGATTCAGACACAGATCTGCTGACCCCAAGCCTGTAGTCTCAGACACTACAACAGTCTATGTGACACAGAATTATCATCAGAGACAGTGCTAGAGTGTGCCTCCCGGCCAGGAGTGGCTAGAATGTCCACTGAAGGGCCTGGAGCCAAGCAGCAGGAAGACTGCAGCCCCTGGGCTCTGGGAGATACTTTCCTAAAGGGTCAAGGCTGAGATCCACAGGTTATACCACAGCCAGCCCTGCTGCTGGTCTGCATTAGACCAAGGGCCCATATGTGCTTGGTGGCTGTTCATGGAACATGGTTGCGAGTTCTCATGGCCTTCTCTTCCTTTCAGATTACAGCCAGGATGAGAAAGCCTTGCTGGGGGCATGTGACTGCACCCAGAGTAAGTGCCTTGGCCCCACATCCATCTAGATCTCTCACCACATAGCCACATGAACCCCAGATCCACTCCAGCGGGGGAATCTCTGAAACCTGGAACTTCTCCCCACCCACCCACAAAAAGAAAAGGCATTGAAGGGGAATTCTGTGTAGGATCATACTGGTCAAAATGTGGTCCAGGGAAAGCATCATCAGCATCATTTGTTAGAAATGCAGAATCTGTCTCCACTGATTTTTCCAAATCAAAATGTATTCCTAAAACGCCTCAAGTTATTGCAGTACGATCATACAAGCCAGTGGTTTGGATACTGGCAACATGTTAGAACCACCTAGAAAGCTCTAAAAAGTGATGTGTCAAAGGTTAAAAGTCCAGAGCGCCCTAGGTCTCCACCTCCAGATTAGGTTCAGTGACAGAAGGTGAGGCCCAGGAGTCAGCATGTTTAAATGGCACCAGGTGATTCTAATGCAGCCAAGGTTGTGAGCCACCAGAGCTAAGTCATCAAAAGAATCAAAAATCTCAATAATTATTATTAAATAATTGTTAATAATAATTATTAATATGAATAATTTTTATCACCATAAAAGGCCTGCCAGGAATGAAGTGTTCATCTGTAGTCCCAGCTACACAGGTGGTTGAGGCAGGATAGTTTCTTATTTGAAGCAGTCTGGCCGATTTACCAAGATCCTGCCTCAAAATGAAATAAGGCAAAAAGGGGCTGAGAATGCAGCTCAGCAGTGGAATGTTTGCCTTGCATAAGTAAGGCCTGGGGTTCAACCCCCAGCACCTCCGAAAAAACCAACCAAACAACAACAACAAAAACTGACACTAAAGCCCCTCAGGCCAGTTATACCTTTACCTCCACATGCTGCACAGATACCAAAACTGTCTACATGCGATGTGGTATGGAAGCCCTAGGCTTCCCCTCCCCTTAATTTAGCACCTGCCATTTGCTATTCACCATTCTGTAGAACCCAGCACTGTCCTGACCCTTGAGGGCTCAACAGAGCTGGAGAAGTGAAGCAAGATGGGGGGAAGAGCAGGGGGCAAACTGAAGGAAGCAGGACCCACTGTCCCTGAGGTCACAGAGCTGCCAAACCTCATCCCAGCCCAGGTGCAGAGTCCTCGCTAGGAAGGGATGACGTTAAACATGTCTAATAGATCATGTGACAGAATATGTAAGGTTGTAATTGCAACACAAAGAGGAAAGGCTGGGTTCTTCGCAGTAAAACATTCCAGGGGGTTTTCAACTCCCTTTGTTTGGGGATCCCAATATATCGTTTGCCCTTTCCCAGACTGGCAAAAGAGGTACTGAGCCCCTGACACACCCTCCATGGCCTGACAGCATGGAGTTCGCCCTGCTTTGGGAAACAAATCTTAGATCTTAGGGTCTGATAAATACGAGAAAAGAGAAGAAATCAGCTGCATTTATGGGATGACAGAAGCACCATTAACATCCCCTTCACCTTCCCAGTTGTGAAGCCCAGTGGGGTCCACCTGAAGCTGGTGTTGAGGTTCTCAGACTTTGGGAAGGCCATGTTCAAACCCATGAGGTAAGAGAAGCCCTCTCCATCACCACAGCTAGGGCGGCAGCCCTGGGGAGCTTTGACCAAAAAGTCACAAGCATGGCCCAGTGTCTTCAGCCAGTCACTTGGGAGACTATGTGTAAGACATTCTGCGCCGAGCACACAATTGCTTTTCATATCACGGTGAAAACAGAGCTAACCCTTGTCCTTTACTAGCACCTGTGCCACATACTCTACATCTGCCATGTCTTTGGATCATTCCAATTTGATGAGCCAAGTGCCACTTTACTATCCCCAATGAGGTGAAGACACGGAGGCACTGAAGGGCCAGCTCTTCCCAAACTCACAGCTGCAAACAGTGGACCGGAATTCAAAGCCAGGCATGTGACCATCGTCAATTTATACTGTCCCACTATCACAGATCACCACTCTTCTCCAGGCCTAGAACTCTTTTGTTTGTGTTTTTTGAGATACGGTCTTGCTTTGTAGCTCAAGCTGGCCCTGAACTCTCTACGTAGTCCAGGCTGGCCTCAAACTCACAGTAATCTTCCTGCCTCAGCATCCTGAGTACTGATTACAAGAGTGTACCACCACATACAGCACACTCTCTTTTGATGTCAAAATGTTTACATACCTGTATCTGACAGCATTTGTTTTGAAAAAATTAGACAAAGGCGAATTACAGACTACATTAACTTATATTTTATTTTTAACAATAGCAACTTACCTGCCTCTGAATGTTGCAGTACACATTAGTGTACTACACTGAAATAGTATGTGTTCTAGTGTATAGAGCTTGATGTGTGTGTGGTTTTCTGGGGCTCAAAAGTGTCAGAAAAACAGATTTAGACCTCCCCTGAAGTAGATGTCCCCATCTTAGCCCACTGGAAATTTCCCCCTATGGATGACACACTTGAGCGAGGTAATCACAAGAGAACGCCCACCCACCCAAATCATGTGTTCCTCTAAATGTCTTCGGGTAAATAATTTTCCAAAGATGTATATGAAACAACTGAATTTCCACTTACATTCATTGAGTTTTAAGTCCCATCATATAAAACAACTTATAAATTCACATATATCCCCTCCTACAGCACACATTCCACTTACCAAAATCTTTTTACATCAGTCATCATCATCAAACTTGGAGTCAGTGTTAAACCAACAATAAAACTGTGCCCCACGTTAGCTAATCTGCTTCCATCACCACCACCAATTTGTTTTAATCAGTTTCATCAAACAATAAAGCCAACACCGAGGGAGATCATTTCAGGTTAACCTATCTCAACCAAAATAATGTAATTAAGAAGAGTTCCATCATTTGAAAAACAAAGTGAGTACTTGAATATATAAAGCCTATTTCTCTGAGGGATGGTTTTGAGATGGATTGCTTCTTATATTCAGGCAATTAAAATCAATGAACTAATTTTTTATTTATTTATTTATTTGTTTGTTTGTTTGTTTTAAAGCAATGAGGTTATGGGCTTGAACACCTGAGACCAAGCGATTCTCTTTGTTTGTCCCAGCACCTGCATGTGTGGGGTTTGCTTGTTTATGTGTGGTACTGGGGATTGAACCCAGGACCTTCACACCAAACTACCTGCCCAGCCCCTCTCTGATACTATGCCCAGCTGAACAGGAGAATCACCAGCAAGTTTCCAGCAATATGGAGTCCTAAATTACTGTCACACTTAGTCATGCACATTTATTGAGTATTCACAAGACAGCACCAGTAAGAGGCAGCACAAGAAATACTGATGTAGAAATATGAGACATTAAGCAAAAATGTCATGACCAATTTGCATATTCACCACAAATCACTAGACCCATAAATTCCACTCTAGAGCAAAAGCCATCTATGGCACATAAAGACATCTCTAAATCATACAAACCAGAAGGTAACACGGAGCAGATGAGATCCAATTTCACTTTTCATGTATCAGTAAGGAATGACTCTTCCTGTTATGTTTGCAGTAAAATGCAGGAAACTGAGGAGCAGCCTGAAACCCCTGCTCTGCCCAGTCAGCTAAAACCCAATACAAAAACTGCTCAAATGAACCAGTTCTCCCCATCCCACTGCATAATGCAAAAGCCTTTAACTCCTGCTAATACATTTTTACCTATTCTTATGCTATAACCTAGTTTTATCTATAATTTTAGAATACTGAGCCCAAAATTCAAATACAGTATCAGTTTAAAATGTATGTCTTTTTTTAAAAGATCTTGTCATTTTTTTCTGTAATGTCAAGCAAAAAGCAGAGGGAAAGTAGAAATGTATCTTTGGATACTACATGTACATCCTAAGCATAATCGGGATGGTTTCAAACATGCTGCAGGATCCACTGTATGTTTGTGCTTCCCAAAATGAGAAGCACTGATGTAAAGTAGAATGATTTTCAAATTTCAAACCACTTCTGTCATAAGCCACACAATAAAGAAACAACATTTTAGCAAACCCAAAGGGTACTGAGGGATTGTATGTCCTTCTGTTTAACTCAGGAATTAAAACATGATGGGAACAGAGGCAATAGCTGCTGGCACGGGATTTGCTGATGCTAAAGGGAAGTGGGTCCAGACCAGGCACAGAGGCCACACTAGACGTGTGTCTGCACCTGCTGAAGTACAATCTCTACTTTTGGCAGCACCTGGCCACGGTTTTCTGGACGAGCTTGTTTTCTTGGCGAAGTGCATGTTACTATTCCGGCCGGGGGCGCGCGCGGCTTACAGCTCTCGGCCACGTTACCCTTCTCTACGTTGTTTTAACAGCCTTCGTTAACAGTTCCATACTGCAGATTATAAAATTACTCAAACATCACCATTCTGCCAAGTTTATTATCAAGACAAAGTCATTCTAGAGGTCGGAAGTTACCCTATGAGGCCTTAACGATGGGAGGCACTTTCCTCCCATGCAGACCCAGCCAGCCCATCACACTCAGGCCGGCCAGTGCTTTTCAGGAATTCGTTAGTGTTTTTAAGTGTATATCAATCAATACCTTCCACAGCAGCCTCCCTCATCCCTCTGGCTGGGCCCGCTCTCACCACTCACCTTAGCTCCCATGAGGGGCTTAGTTCCCAGGTTTCTCCCAAACTACCTAAAGACCCAGAAGGTCCCAGTTCACACCTCAGTTGTGCTCAACTGCACATCCAGGTTATTTCTCATCACCAAGTTCTGGCTCACACTCACCTTTCTTCATCTCCGAGTGTCTAAATCTGCAAGGGCTCTGGTTCTGCTGGCCAGTCCTCTCCCCTATATTTATATCTTCAAAAGCAAGTCTGTATTTCACTCCGCAAAACTTCTAGGTTTTTGAAAGAATCAGCCACTGTTCCTAAAACTGAAGTAGGAAATTTGAAATGGTGCTCAAAGCACAATGTCTTGCAGGAAGCTTGATTTTTCTGCTTTGCATGACTCTTCCTAGCCTAGGAAACCAAGAGCCATTCCTGATTTGCCATCCTAAGTATACAGGAAAAGCATAAAAGCATGTTTCTCTTCCTCGCTGGTCCTGCAGCTCCCTTCTCAGGCTCACAGCTCAAGTCTGAGTCCAGGACGTGACTCCTTCCTTCCTTCCAGACAGCAACGAGACAAGGAGACACCCGCAGACTTCTTCTATTTCATTGACTTTCAGAGACACAATGCGGAGATCGCAGCTTTCCATCTGGACAGGTGGGTCTGGCCCCACAGGACACGGAGTCAGCCCTAAGGGCCGATCCCCCAGGAGGGTCACTGGGCAGACCCTCTCAGGTGGAAGCATTCCCAGCACTTGTTCCTTCTGGCTTTTCATCTTTTCCAAACCTCAGTGTGGTGCCTTCAAATTCCCCCTGCAACCCTATAGATTAAAAAAATACAAGGTCTTCCAATGTAATCAAATCAACCTTTTTAAAGAAAATTAACCCTGTCACAATGCTCACGTTGCCACCTTGGCTGTGACATTGTCTTCAGCTCTATTCTCATCTAAAAATGTGAAGCTGTCCAGCTCTATTTACCCAAGGAGTCTTAAGTGACAATATTAGGTGACAGCACACCCTAAACTCCCAGGTTCCTCATATTTGCTCACTCACTGCTAGTGGAAGTGTGGTCTGTGAATTCCTATCAGAAATGCAGAATCTCAGCCTTACCCTAAGTCAGAATGACATCACAGGTGACTATTCAGCACATTTAAGTCCGGGAAGTGCGGACCAAGAACAGCCTGGATGGTGGGAAGGTCTGCACAGGTTTGACGGACTAAGGAGCCTTCTCTGCCCCTTCAGCCTGGGGTTTGCCCTGGACATGACCCGCCCTGCCTTTGCAAAGATGCCCTCAGCAGCCCCTGCTGGGTGTAGCAGGAGCACCAGCCATGTGTCCTGTGTGCTAACCCAGAGACAGAACCTCTCCCTGCTTCCTGACTAGCCTCCTCCTGACAGAGCTCTCTCTCGTTCAGGATTCTCGACTTCCGACGGGTGCCACCAACAGTGGGAAGGCTTGTGAATGTCACTAAGGAGATCCTAGAGGTTACCAAGAATGAAATCTTGCAGAGTGTTTTCTTTGTATCTCCAGGTAGAGTAAAAGCCAGTCAGACTCTTAGTGTAAGTACCTGATGAGGCAATGTATACATTGTCACCTTCAGCAGTAGTTTGACCCCCTGCACGTGGCATTACTGGGATGGCAGATGCTGCTGTCAGACACTCCTATCGTGGTCTGAGCATGACGCAGGATGGACTCTGGAGGGGAAAAGGTATGTGAGAGCCATACCAGCCTGTGTGGACACTGAACGTACAATGCTGGTCTCCCTGGAACCAGACATTATCCCACCCACGGTAACAAAGAATATTCAAATCCTGTGGATAGCATGCAAAGAAACTGGGTGCCAGCTTCTCTGCTGTGAGACACTTGAAAATTGGTATAGGATGCTTAGCTTAGCAGTACTCCCTAGTGCCCATGCCTGGAAATAGCAAGGTTCCCTACTGCATTTTCCCAAGCTGGGAGTTCAGGGTTCCCTATCCCAATCCTAAAGAATTTCTTGGGCAGAAAGATGGCAAGCCTCGAAGCCATTCCCTGTGTGTTTCTGTTACAGAAAATATTGCACTGTTATGTTCAAAATCTGGCTACTTGTCTTTCTGCCCCAATAGACCCAGGGGTCAGATGATGGCATCCATCACCCCCATAGTGCACGGGCTAGTGGCAGGAGGTCAGACCACTGCTGAATGTGACAACGGGCACACTGCCTCACCATGCGCTCTCTCCTCCTTCATCCCCCAGCCAGCAACGTGTGCTTCTTTGCCAAGTGTCCGTATATGTGCAAGACTGAATACGCTGTCTGTGGCAACCCACATCTGCTGGAGGGCTCCCTCTCTGCCTTCCTGCCATCTCTCAATCTGGCCCCCAGGCTGTCTGTGCCCAGCCCCTGGATCCGCTCCTACTCGCTGGCAGGAAAAGAGGAGTGAGTTGGCACCCTGGCCACAATACCATGCTAATGGACCTGTGATCCAGTCCTGGAGAGGGGGCCACAGTTGGACCCCGAAAGCTGCCTGTCTCACTTCATATGATGCTGGCCTCAGCTGCACTGGATCTGTTCTTTCCTTTTAGTGCATTTCTTTGGTTACTGAAACCCTACTAGGTCCTGGGAGACAGAGAAATACAAGGCGCCAGTTCTCTTTTCAGGAAGCTTCTGGGCCTAGTGGGGATGAAAGACAAATGCCCAGATTATGAATACACACAGCAAAGTTTTCTGTATCACAGAAGCACAAGGGGTTGTGGGAGGAGCACAGGGTACTCTGAGCGAGACCTAAGCGGCTGAGGACCTACTGGCTGTATTCCCAGGGCCTAGGCACCCAGGATTAGTTAGCCGGAGTGATTAGGCCCACTGCCATCTGGACCACAGCAGAAAAACAAGGAAGTGGGAGGTTTGCCTGAGGGACATGACAATCTGTGAATACTTAAGGGGAAGAGAGAACATTGCAGGCAGAGCAACATCTGGAATAAAATGATGTAGAACATCCTGTGGGGGTGAGGAATAATGTAAGAGCACAGGAGGCCCAGGGTAGGAGGAGTGAGAAGGAAGCAGGAGAGAAACAAAGCAGCAGCCTCCCCATCCTGCCCCTGGCCCTCGGCCCAGCACCCTGACAGCGGAGGTCTCAGAACCTCTCACCATGGGCATGGACTCTGCTGACTTGTTTCTGTGTCCTTGACTATCACAGGCATCCTGAGAAGCTGTCACCAACTCAGGGTAGGGCTAGCGTGCGGGGCTGTGAGAGCGGGGGAAGGCACAGGGAGGGCGCCATGCCTCGTCATCTCAGCTGTTCCAGCCCCAGGCCTTCTTCTCGCCCTCAGGTGGGAGATCAACCCCTTTTACTGTGACACAGTGAAACAGATCTACCCGTACAACAGTGGTAACCGGCTCCTCAACATCATCGACATGGCCATCTTCGACTTCTTGATAGGTAGGTCCCAGGGTTAGGGCACCTGACACAGAGGGCTCTGGTACGCGGCTGTGAACGCTGGCGACTCGGCACACAGTGACACCCTGGTACAGGAGTGAACAACCTGTACCTCCCACAGCACAGAGTGGAGCCCCAACCAGACAAAAGTAAACACACTCCCCTGTCTTCAGAGTACTGGGAAGAGCTTGAAGGGACTGTCACTGGGGAGGTAGGCCCACCACCTACCATAAGCAGGAGCAGCTTTAAAATCACATGTTCCCGTCACCCAGTGAAGGAAGCCAGGCAGAAAGGTGACAAAGAAGGCAATGAACAACTCATACCAGTGGAAGGGCCACAGGTGAGGCACCAGGCAAGGGTAACCCCAAAGCTGGCCAGTACCCACATGCTTAGAGCTAAACAGAGACGGCTCGCTGCCATTCTCTTCAGAAAGGCAGCCTGTGTCTGCCGTCTCTCAGGTGAGGGTGTCAGCATAGAAGAGCCAACATCAACGTGTACAAGGCTCAAGGGCACATTTCTCCATGTAAGAATCCCTGGTGAGGCGAGAGGTAGGGGAAATGCCGGCTGCAGCCGGGTTTGGGCTCCCCACTTGGGACTGCTGGCAGGCCTCCACTCCCTGGGCGGCTCTGAAATCAGCAGCTTCTGCCCTCCCGGCCTACTGACTCTCATCTCTTCCCTCCTTTACAGGAAACATGGACCGTCACCATTATGAGATGTTTACCAAATTTGGGGATGATGGGTTCCTTATTCACCTTGACAATGCCAGGGGGTAAGTGACAATTCTCAGGTCCCAGCTGTCCCCTCTCCAGCCATGCTTCTTTGTGCAGCTGCTCAGAGGGAACCACAGGCCCCAAGCAGGAGGGTCTGCACCGCTATGTCCCATCTCTGTCTTGTCTTACTTTCCCATTTACCTTTTTTCTCACGATCTTTGCTACATACCTCTGATTCTCCTCCAGCCCAAGAGCACTCTTGTGCCCTTTAGTGAAACAGGTTTGGGTTTTCTCTAATTTTCTTAATCAGTACACAGCTGGGGGCAGAGAACGTGGCTTATGCTCACTGGTGGCTCTCTGTAATTGGGGAGTGAAGGAACAACTGCTTGGTTATTAACCAGGAGGCTTCTGTGACCTGACTGAAGAGAAGGTACTAGGAAAGGCAGTTGCCACGGTCCCTGGGATTTTTATTCCAACCAATGATTCAAAAAAAGTTGATGTAGAAAAGAAAGAAAGCATTAAGGGAATGAGAAAGATGTTGCTTGATGAAACTGTCTCTTCTCTTAGATTTGGGCGACACTCCCATGATGAAATCTCCATCCTCGCACCTCTCTCGCAGTGCTGCATGTAAGTTCTCAGGCGGAGGGTGGATAACAAGGCCAAGTGCACTCTGCTTGCAATCACTTTCTGGTATTCAATGGCCTAGGATGTAGGTAGGCAGAATGGCACGAATTGCTTCGTTTCTTATACAACTATCAAAATTCCTCCAGCAATATCTCACTTTCTCATTCTTCAGCATAAAATGCATTAAGATCTAATCTTTCAAAACTTTCAACTTCTAACTTTAATCCATAACACACTCAGATAATGACCCACTTTTGCAGAGCTGGATGGTCCTTGATATTGCTAATCAGACCTCTGCTTTACCCAGTACTCATAAAAACTCACAGGTATTATCTGATCACCATCTGAGCTAAGTCCTGTAAGTGAGAGTCACATAGAAAGCAAGCACGAGGCAGAGGTAGGGACAGAGGAAAGCGGGAACTGAAAATGATCAAAATATGTACCAGTTCCCCAAAACAAATATCATACATTGTAAACAATGTTTTAAAAAAAGAAAAGGCTCTGCTGCATTCACCTGACCACTTGTCCAGAGGACATCTAACCTGCTTCTAGACCTCTCCCGCATTCCTGCCAGGCTCATGAAACTGTCCATCTGTTCAGCATCCAGAGCTATTATTAAATACGTGATTTATACCTAGCAAAACCATTCCCGTTGGCTACCAGTGGAAAATTCAGAATGGGAACATTCTTATCAATGTCTTATATGAATTTAAACCTATCTCCCTTCCTGCTTCCTTCCACCCTCCTGAGGATAAGCAGTAGCAGCTTCCAACAAAGACCAAACAATAAGGCCAATTGGATTCCTGCATAAAAAGCATCAAAATCCTAAACACACAATCTCACCCCATTTCTGTCCCTGACTTTAGAATCTGACACAAAGAAACAAGTTAGCAAAAAAACTTGGAGGCTGACTTTTAAGATGACAGATGACATCACTTCACTTCCCATTAGTTTACAATGGCCTTGAAAATCCTAAATGTCATTTCTGCTTTGTTGGGGGAGGGTTCGCTTTTTGAATCAGGGTCTCCCTATATAGCCCACGCTGGCCTCAAACGTGGCAATCCTCTTGCCTCAGCCTCCTGAGTGCTGGATTAAAGGGATGTGCCACCACACCTTGCTGGCACTTTGGTTTTATCAATGTCAAAGTAAATGCATATAGCCCAGCACCACCACGGGTCACAGGACAATTACTAGAGGTCAAATGATTTGGCAGGCTCTCACTCAAAAAGCTACTAGGGAAAGCCCATCGCTTCTATCCATCCCTTTTTTATTTTACATGGTTTCATTAAAACAAGCTTGAGAGGACAACAGCAATGAGTGCTCTAAGGATACAGCTGTTCTCGGGCACAGGGCAAACAGGAGCTAGTTAAGTGTCCTCATGTTTGCTTATTTGGTTCTTACGACTTTTGCCTTTTTAGGATAAAAAAGAAAACACTTTTGCACCTGCAGCTTCTGGCCCAGGCCGACTACAGACTCAGTGATGTGATGCGGGAGTCACTGCTAGAGGACCAGCTCAGCCCTATCCTCACAGAACCCCACCTCTTGGCCCTGGACCGAAGACTCCAAATCATCCTCAAGACAGTGCAAGACTGCACAGAGGTCCGGGGAGAGCACAGCGTCATAGCTGATGGCCCAGTACAACAATCAGCCCAGGACTCAGGCCAGGCTAACCTGACAAGCTAAGCACTGGAAGAGCCCAAATTCAGAACAGACGCCTGGAGCCAGGGGTGGACCCCACAGTGTAGAAAAAACACTTCCTCACTTCCACCTTACAGTCCCAGAGGCTGAATCACTAGCTCAGGAAGGAAGAAGACAGGGTGTGTTTGGAAACAAATGGGATCCACTCAGTTTGATTTTTACCCCTTGGTTTAAAGATCACTGCTTCTATAGTGAATTGTCTTGGCTCCATCATTGCAGAAAGCACTGCTTCCATCAAGGCTACAGACTATCTTCTGGAAGATCTAGATATGTCTCAGGCTTGGAAGATCTGGAAGGCCTGTTTCCAGGAGTTTAACAATCAAATAAAAAGATATCAAGTAGAATACCTGACTGTCCTCCAGATCCTTATTGTTATCTACAAGTAAAGGATAATTCCTGGTCCAAATAAAACTTCTTGAATACCTCAAGCACACTCAAAATCTGCAAATGGTTAATGACCAAACTGGTTCAACTCAAGACTCCACACTTTCTCCTTATGTTCTCATCTCTGGTCCAATCTGAGTACAAGAATCTCCACTGATCAATCCTACAGTAACTTCTGAGAAACACTGTCATAGAAGGTAGTTACAAAATAGGAATTTGCTCACAATATCAGAGAAGGGAGTATTTGAACTGAAGAATATTACATACTAACTGAAAAATCAAGTATGTCAAAAATTAGTAGTTAGTAACAATAGGATAAATTTTGACAGAGGACAAACAAGGGAAATCCTCAAGCCAGGACAGCATGACTGAGAACTATCAGATATATGAGCTCAGCATAAAGCAAGAAAAAGTCTGGTACCTACCAGATTCCAAAAGCCACAGTCCTTTTCCCAGATAGCCCAGAATTGTCACCCACCTACCCACAAGAGCAGGGGGCCATCTGGAAAGGTACAGTCTTCCCCTTGGTGCTAGATTACAAAGGACTAAATCAAGTTTCCCAACCTTCCCTTAAGGGACAGTGGAGAGTCTCCATCTTCTTGATCATCTCTCTACACTGCCAACATCTAGAACCTTCTAACAGGAATCTTTGCATCTTGTTCTATAGTTAATGACTGAAATTCCAATGATAGCAATGTATTCATTCCATGGAATGATTAGTCAACAGGTAAAAAATAATTTCTTCAGATAACTTCTGATAAAACCAAAGGCTCAAACACTGGAGGAGAGAGAGGAGTATGAAAAAGTTGTCACTAAAGAGAAAAAGTCAAGAACAAGAAGTACCACCTACTACTTCTGTAGAATGTCCTAACAGTATGTCTGACCCATCCCGCTATCCTACCTTGCTAGGACATTTACCATAAACCTTGTCTTTCCCTAGTAACAACATCACTACCATTCACATGGAGTCTTTACCATGTGCAGGGAGCTTTACCCACAATACAGTCAACACACGTTTCCAATCCACCTAAACACACACACACATACACACACACACACACACACACACACACAAACACAACTACCCTACCTCCAATGGGCAACAAAGACAACTGAGGCTTACAGATGCTAAGTGAAATTACACAATTTAATGGTTTAGACCCATTCCAAAGTGTTCTTTCCACTGTAATACAAAAATCCAACACACACTCAATTTACGACTGAAGTTATGTTTGCTTCAAATGACAAAAGTTAACTCAATTTAACAAAGTTCCCACCAGCTTGAAGCACTGGTGGTAAACATATGTATGACTGTCACATCAGGTGGCATGGTAAAGTCCCACTGGGTGAATGAGCCATCCGATGGGACAGTCACATGTGTACAGCCCAGTCATAAACTTGCTAATGCCTGAGATTTCTTGACATAAGGTAGCCCAACAGCATTCAGAGCTCCTCTTCAGTAACTGTCACTTTTACTTCATTTCCCCTCCCCCACCTTATAGAGAAGCCAGGAAATCACACCCCAAAACACGGGCAAAAAAATATCCCAGCAGACATTCAAAGAAAAGCACAACAGAGTTTGGGACTTCCAAAACACAGAGCCTCACGAAGATAAATTACAGCTCCACCTCAAATCTGGCCACCTCTGTGACCACAAACTACCTTTTACATGGCCTATAAATATTTTGCTATACTTCACATAACAGAACTAAATTTGACTTTGACATGTCATGTCTATATACCATATTATCTTCAACATCCCATTATTAGCAACAACAAAATTAAAATCATCATTTGTTAAAAATACCAGAAAACATTCCATGCTTAGAACTACTACATTCTTCCAACTTGTTTATTCTGAAGCATTGCTCAACTTCTCTTGAAATAAACACTTATTTTCCTGACTCTGTGTGAAAACGTCGTATTACCACTAAGAGCAAATATAAGTATGTGAATTAGTGGAGAAAGGGACCTGGGGAACTTCTTGTAGTCTTCTCAAAATATCAGAACAATCTGAGTCTGAAGACAGTTTTAGGTCCTATAAAGTTGTCGCTGACACTGAATTGGCAAATACTGCATCACTGCTCCCAGGTAATTCAGGTTTAGGTCTCTGGGAATCTATCTCATTTTGCCAACTCACTGATATATAATTTTGTTTTATGTGTTATGATACCTTATTTTATATTGCCAATTCCTTGACATTGCACTCATGGCCTACAGCACTAACTCACTCATGAATGAACAAAGATGATCTTAATATATATACTTCTTACATAGGGTACATCGCAGCTTTTCTGCAAGTAGGAACACTTGTCAACACATAATCCCTGTACTAGGGGGCCTTTTAAATAATGAAATCATTAATAAAAGTAGTAATAATAATGTGGCACTAAAAAGACCAAGAAAATGACTTATTCATAGCTGAAACAAGACTGAATGTCCTTCTGGTTCAACCTCAGCTGGGAAAATAGGGACTGAAGACTCAAACTGCTCTGCTCGGTATTGTAGTCACTTCAGGTTACAAATAAACCTTAGCAAGCAGGCAGATTTGCAAAAACAGAAGACATAAATAAAAGGAACTGATTTAAGAATAACAAACATAATTTTTAAGCGTTCTCCATCTAGTGGCAACTTTTAAAATCACAAAACTACTTAAGCAAAATTGGAACTTTTTCATGTAACAAACAAAAAAATCACCCTCATCAGGGCTTTTAGTTTTAGGTGTAGCTACATCACAGTTCTGAAGTTATGTCAAGAAACAAATTTTAGCTTTATATTTTAGTACTCAACAATGTGTTTCCTCACTAAAAACCCCATACCCACAAAAACGTAAAGATTTAATCTTAACACCTTTTAAGTTCATAGAACCTCAGCCTTTAATAACTATTCTGACAGGTACCTTAGGGAACAAATTAAATAGTTTATTTACTTATTCTTCCTTCACACTCTTTCACCTCAACCAAGAATACACTGGGCCTACCAAGTACAAAAGGGTCCATCAATTTTTTGGAGATGAAGCAAAAAACACCAAAAACCCTGATATCACACTACTTCAATTTTATAATGTTAACACTGAAGGTATTAAACTAACAAAACAATGAGGCCCCCTGGGCCACAGTTCTGAGAGAGGGAGAATTAAGCTACAATGAACACAATCAACACTGATAAACTCTCTTCAGTTATACTCTATTGTGATTTTTCAAGGTTCAGTTGCAGCTGGCTAAGGAAAGAGATTACAGAATCTGGACAAGGTGTACAGACACTGAAGCAG
The DNA here is from genome assembly GCA_004027455.1 of Hydrochoerus hydrochaeris. Lineage (NCBI taxonomy): Eukaryota > Metazoa > Chordata > Mammalia > Rodentia > Hydrochaeridae > Hydrochoerus > Hydrochoerus hydrochaeris. Next base: position 55,287 of record PVLA01004749.1, read on the forward strand.
CAAAAATTAAACAATGTTCGTCTAACACCCACTGCATGTGAAGAAATTAGTGTTAATACACTAATGAGTCAACATCATTATTTCACTGCTCAAAAACCTACAGAATAATCATTAGAAGGCTTTGTTCATGTGAAATTAAAACAGCATTTTTAAGTAGCTAAATGCATATCTTAAATTTAAACCAGCAATACATTCATCTATAGATAACCTTTCCCCATTAAATCTGAGAAAGTTCCAGGGCCACAAAACTAATCTATCTTCAATAAAAAGGAAATCTTTGGCTTTTGATTGAATCTTTCCTTCAATGCCTTGATAGCCAAGTCAGCTACCCTTCATACAAGGTTAAGAGATCCAGTCTTTGACAAGTTGAACTGGAAAGCATTAAAACAAACATTATTACCCTTTCAAACTATGAATCCCATAATTCACTTTCCCTTTTCATTCTTGCCCTCCAGAACAGCAGATTTCTGGGGAAGGAAGGAGGAAAATCAAAAGAAGAAAAGGGAAGAAAAACTGATTCATTTAAGAATTTAAATTATTTAATCTTTTATTACTTGGCCTACTAATTAAGACAATTTATAACAAAAAGAATAGCATATATTAACACACATAGTATAATCAGACTTGTAACCAGGAAACAATACAAAATGGTCCTCTGGCCATCTATACTTTCTAAAGCAGATCTCATAAAATGACTCACCAAATCCAGAAATAATGACTCCGTAAGCCCTGAATATCAACTAAGACAAATTACGCCAACTGTGATTTCTCACATATACTTAGATTGCACAAATATAAAGCTTTAAATGTAATAATTGTTAAGTCTAGGCTTATCTTAAAATATCTATGATTAAAAACTACAAAAGGGAGTACAACAAGCCAAATGGTTTGAGTAGATCTCATTTAGAAAGCAGTATATGTATCTAAATACACACGACAATGATTATACACATATATGAAACTGTAATTTCATGGCATTCTACCTTAATTCATTTAAGTACATTTTTGGCATTTAAACAAAGATCAAATCAAGCTTTAAGCTGATATGAACATGATTTTTATTTTTATGTTTTAAATATAAAAAAGGTAGCCAAACACAAAGTACAGATCATAAAAGCCTCATTTAATTTAGATTTTGGAAATTTAAAAAATTTAACAAGGTGGCTTTCTATTCCACACTAAAATGTAAATAAAATGTCTCAGATTTCTATTCCAAGTTAGTAACAACCTACAAACTTTCAAACCTATGAAAAAAATCTTCCCTGGCCAATTTAAATTGCTGGGAAAGGATAGGAGAAGGGATTATTAATCAAAACCAATTGCATACAGGTGGAAAATACTTGCAGTCATTCCCAAATACAACCCTACATTTTATATATATGTATATGTATGTATATATACATATATATATGTATATAAATCACATTGAAAATAAAAGTGCCTATATTTATGGAACTGTAAAATTTTGTTTAAAAAATAACAATAAAAATAAATCATTGGTATTATTGGAATAATGTAACACATAAGGCTGGAAAATACTGAAATACAATTAAGACTTAAAACACAAGTTTACTTAAAAAAAGAAAAAAAAATTGCCAGAGAAATACAGACTGGACAGAAAAGCCAGACTTTCAGTAGAATGGCCTTTTAGACCACACACAAGCACATCCTACCTATCTCTACCCCACCAAAAATTTTACTTGACATAAAAAAAGGAGGAGAAAAAGGTTAAACCGAAGTATAAAAACTACTTCCCAAATCTCACACTGCAATGAAGTTAGTGGGGGAAAATTTGCCAAAACTAACTTTACCTACCAGGTTCCTCCCTTTAGCAACATAACTTCCATTTTTCTGTATGATGTGTGTTTGATCTGAAAATCGTTTTTTTTTCAGTACCAGCAACCAAACTAGGGAGCTCGCACTTGCCAGGCAGGCACTGTGCCACTGAGTTATATCCCTGGCCCATTTGTTCCATATGTATATACTCAGCAAATCCAATCTCCTGGAATCAAAGTTTACTCAGCACAGGAGATGATACTGGAGTTGACTGAAAGACATACATAACCAAACACTCTAAATTAACAACCAAGAATGCAGACCTCAAATTCTTATTCTCAATTTAGCATCTTATCATCAGTATTTGGCACTAGCTGGATAAAAGTCTAATCAGAATCTGTGGGCTGAGGCAGATGTAGTTAAACCATAACCCAATATTTGCAGTCTATGACTCAGTTTCAAACTTAAAAGGCAGATACAGATAGCCATACATAAAAATATTTCAGAGTTAGAGAGGAAACATTAATAACAAGACAGACAAATCAGGCAAAAATACCATGGCAAATGAAAATTCAGGTTGAGGGGGCTGAAACAATCATATCCATCTGATAATTAGCAAAAATGGGCATTTTTCCACCCTTAAACTAGTTTAATTACAAGCATATGTCTTTCTACTAAACTAAGATTTTCTATATCCATTTTTCCCAATCCTTGGAGCTTAATGAGAAATCATTTATTCTTTACAGAAGTATAGCATATATGGCCACGGTCTAAATATGCTTATAACTGGAAATTATATCACAAAAATTCTTTAACTGTTTTATCATTACTCTATGGTAATTCACTGGTGCTGGGAACCACCCTCACCAAAAGCATGGCACTTGCTGCCCAGCTAAACACTAACACTGCACAGAGAGAAGCAGTAACAGCAAAGTCCACAGAATTCTTATATTTATTTGTGTACGAGCATTTAGTTAATGCTCCAAATTAAAAACGGTGCAATAAAAGCAACTTTTAATAATATAAAGAGACAAGAAGCTGTAATGCCAGTGGCCACTTGGCGCTGCAAGTAGGGAAAACAAAGCAGCTGCAGGGTGAAGCATGGACTAGGGGAGAAGAGGGAGGCACGGGAGGCACATTTCAGACAGACAGTGACACAAAACTGTTGTACTGTTGGATGTTTCGTTTGAGGATATCTGAGCACGGGCCAAGGACACGTTCAAAACGAGGCCGGTCCAGCTTGACGCACTTCAAGGTCCCACGTGAAACCACAGTGGCAGCACGAGGACGATTCATCAGCAGTGCAATTTCACCTGGACAAGAGAAAGGAGAAGCATAAGAGCAGGCCAACTCCTCCCACAGAAAACATCTGCTTAAAAAGTGCATTTTTGAGAAAATAACCAAGGCTTATTTCCCACCTAACTTTGTACAGGCCACAAGTGCACTTTAAAAAAAAAACCTTATCAAAGCCAGGTGTGGCGATGCACACCTGTGATCCCAGCTCTTCAGAAGCTAAGGCAGGAGGACACAAACTCAGGACCAGCCTGACCGACACACACAGTCCAAGGCCAGCCTGGACCACACAAAATCCTGCATCAAAAAACAAACACAAGCACCAACTAATACATAAGACAATAACGCCAACAACTCAATTATTAACAGAGTAGGGATCAAACTAAAGAGTCAAGAAAGCAATTAAAATATAAAATTCAGAAACAAGTATCACGTTTTCTCTTACATATAGAATCTGAAGAAAAAAACAAGAAGGTACTGAAAGTACAAGGGAGACTATCAGAGAAGAGGGAGAACCAGGGGAAAGAGAGATGGTGGACCTGAGGGTATATTCAAACTACGGGTATGCAATGAAAACTCCATGTAATAAAACCCATTATTCTGCATAATTAAAATGCACTAATAAAAATATATGAAATTAAGAAAAGACAAATTTATGAAATGCCACAACGCTTCACAGAGCAGTAACAAACTGCAGTGCATATTTAACACGAGGGACCCCAACATACCAAAATAATCAGAAGGTCCCAATCTTCCCACTTCAACAAACTCTTCATTTTCTGATCGACGTTGTAGCACAGCAGCTGTCCCCTGTAAGAAAATTGCCAAAAAAACTAAACAAATACTTTCTAACCCAGAGTGGCACCGTAAATATACTGTGCAATTTTAGTTATCTCGCAAAAAATGGAGGAGGGGGAAAATCGGTGGTTATTTCAACACATCAGTGTTCATGCAGTAAAAGGAACTGAAAAGTTAAGTTACCATATCGCTTTGGTTTCTATTTAACGAGCATCCCTGGATTACAAACTCCTTATCAAGCTAAGGTATCTGCTAACCACCCTTGGTTAGCAAACTGCTGACAGAGGACTAAATCCCATTTTTGTCCATTTTGTAAATAATATTTTACTCTAATACCAATACCCACTCATTTATGTGTCTATGGTTTTTGCACTATGACAACCTAGTTAAGTCTCTGAATTTGCTATTTGGATACACATGGCAGATAAGATTACCTGCTATGTATTTCCTAAGAATTGTACAGATGCAAATATGGTAACTTATAGAATTTATTAATCAGCTTTGACCCTGATTTATCAAACACCCCAAACACTTGCATTTTAACAAGGATGGTGCACAAACATTAAAGTTTTACAAGAGAGTGCAAATGGGTAACTCAGTACCTGTCTACTTGTATCTAACACCCTTATAAAATTGAGCCCAAACTCTTTTAAAATAAAGCAGGCTAACAGAAAAAGCAAACAAGTAAAAGATAATTTGTAAATAAAACTATCCAATACTCTCAACTAAAGCTGTAAATCAGAATTAACCCTTTTCCACTGTTGGTGTACAACTCTAGAGAATCAGATGCCAAGTTCCTCACCTCTAATATAATGAAGAACTCATCCCCTGGTTCTCCCTGAACCACAATCTTCTGCCCATCTTCAAACTGGACTGGTTCCAGCGCATCAGCTACTGTGAGACGTTCCCACTTGTCCAGAGACTCTGAAAGACAAAAGTCCAAAGAATTTTTCTATATTACTTGGTGCTAAAAATGTTCAAGTATACCGGGATACCAACCAAACAGCCATTCTCCCTCAATACTCTAGTACTGGTGTCTCCGAGAACATGCAGCAATGGCATCTATCTTTAAACACTGCTTGTCTCAACAGAATCCCCATATCATCTGCAGGTGGCTATTAGATACTTCATAATTTATAACAACTGCACCCAATGGCAAAAGAATTTTTTTAAAAAATGTGACCATTAAGAGTTCTTGAAGAATGTCATCAACACAAATCAAACCTGTAATTACACAATCCAAAAGTAACACTTTCACCATCCATATTTTTCTAAAGGTTCAAACAAATAAAATCCTCAGTTGAATTTATGAAATAGGAAAATAATGTTTGTTCCCAAACTGTAATTGAGACACTAAGTAAATGTGACTTTTTTTTTAAAAGGGTACATACGGAAAAAAAGTCAAGTCACTATATCAAGACAATGCACAAAAGATTGTCACTGTTCAGAAATTACAACAAAAGTATCTCCAATTAACCTGCTTTACTATGAATTTCAACAAGTCGTGTATCTTTGTAGAGGATGCCAGCAAATGATATCTAATCTTTCCAGAGATGACAGATGACATGCATTCATGGAAATATTTTCCAGAACCAATGGACTTAGTGACAGAATATGCGATGGAATGTGTCCCAATAGGAGTAACTGAATGTCTGCAGTCAGAAAAGGAGAGTCCTTGTAACCCCTTCTTTTTAGGAAGAATGAGCAGCACCTATATGTTCAGAAAGCTTTTCCCAACTCCACTTACAGTGGTCAAACTTTCCATACATTTCCACATGCTTTCAATAACTATTAGCAAAAACATAAATCAGCTAACTTTTTAGGAAAAATAGGTTCTTTTGCATATCATTAATACTTTAATGGTTCTCTATACAAATCTTCCAAAACTCACCTAAAATAGATACTTTACTAAGGAACTCTTCATACATTTTTCGCTTTCTCAGCGTGCTTCCCTATAAATTAAAAAACACACATTATTATACAATGTTGCAAAATAATAAATTTCAAATAAACTTTTAAAAAGGTCAAAGTTTGGTGCTGCTTCTGAATTTGTGACTTTTTTTGGAGGCAATCTCACTGTGCAGTCAGGTTAGGTTTGAATCCACTATGTAGCTCAGGCTGGCCTTGAACTCACAGTGATCCTCTTGCCTCAGACTCCCGAGTGCAGGGGTTAAGGTACATTAGCTACCACACCCAGCTTACTTTTCTTTTTTTTGTCATCATTTTTCTTTATGCTGAAGACAGTACAAAAAAGCTCATTGTAACCTGCTTCCAAAACAGTAGGCACCTTGGCCAAAAAAAATACGTAACACCATCAAGCAGTAAAATGTCAAGTAAGCAAAAGATCAGTTCTTCAAAAATCATACACCCTACACAGCACGATTCCCCACATAGGGAAATAAACTGCTGCCACTTAAAGACTCAAAAAAAGAGAAGTGTCCCACTGCCCTAAACACACCCAAGCTATCTTATCTACAAAGCATGTCAAATGCATCTGAGAGAAAAAGGAAGAAACACACTTTCCTTTATAATAAAACTTCCTTATATGGTAAAATGCCCAGTGCCCCACTTCACGAAAAATACACATACCTATGTACATTATGCATGTATAGACCTGTATATATACTACACACAGACTGCCCTCCACAACCACAGGTTCTGCATACACAAATTCAACCAAATGCAGATTAAAAATACTCAAAAAAATTTTATCTGCACTGAACATGTGCAGACTTTTTTCCTGACATTATTCTCTAAACAATTAGTATAACAACTATTTATATACCCCTTACTTTGTATTAGATTAGAAAGTAATCCAGAGATGATTTAAAGTGTGAGGAAAAAGGAAACTTTGTACATTGTTGATGGGAAAGTAAACTAAGAAGCCACTATGGAAATCAGTATGGAGATTCCACAAATAAACTAAAACTAAAAATTCCATTTGACCCAGGTATTTCCTCCTTAGATATCATAACGAGCAAGCTAAAACAACATACTACAGTGATACATGCATACCCTTGTTTACAGCAGCACAATTCATAATAGCTAAATCATGCAAGCAGCCTGTATGTCCATTATCAGATGAACAGGAAAAGGGAATGCGATATTATAGTGCAAGGCATACTACCCTGCTACAAAGAAAGATAAACTAGCCATTTGTAGAAAAACAGATACATCTTGATACCATAATGTTTAATGAAATAAATCAGACACACAAGCATAAATATCACATGGTTTCTTATTTGAGAAACCCAAACTACAAGAAAAGAGCAAAATAAGAGATTATAGTAAGTAGGAAGAGACAAGATCTTTCTCACATGGGAAGGTGATCCAAAGATGGAAGGTGGAGTAAAAGGAGGAAAAGGGGATGAAAAGAGGGAATTAAGATGTGTTATATACATGTACCAGCACCACGAAAGGCATGGAAACATTATGTTCTATGCACATGTACTAATAAAGAAAACTTTTTAAAGTATACAGAGAATGCACAGGTAATATACAAACACTATACCTCTTTATGAAGAGGACTTGAGCATTTGTGAATTTTGGTATGTACGTAAGGGATTGAGAAATAAAGGAAGATTTTAAAATATATGTATATATTTCAAATACACACACATAAAAAAGTTAAGTACATCAGACTTCATATTTTCAAATGCCCAGACGGGCTCTGCAAAAATTTAAGAAAGCCATTCCAAATGACAAATGCCATTAGCCAAAACTTAAAACATCATAAAGTTCTCAAAAACCTCAAGCTGTATTAGTAAGACTCCAATAGTTTAGTATTTCCCCTAGTGAAAGGAGACATAATATATGTATTGCTGAGAACCCATCTTCAACTTAGAGATGCTAATTACTTCTGAGTGGCCATAAATAATTCTATGCACTTAAAAGCAGCCCTGTCAGACAATCTGTGGTGGGTACGATTAGGTGAATTAACACACACCTATAGGCAAATCAACAGATTTCTAAATACAACCTGACCATTACATATACATATTTTGTTTTCCATGTTATTTCTGACCAAATTTTTGTTCTAAAACATCACTGCCTCAAATGACGTAATGAATAATGCTGAACAGGGCTCAATGCAAAATATGTAATCATTAAAAATAAGGTACACTGTCATTCAATTTGGTGATACTATTCAAACATTATTTACACAGATCAGAATTATACAGCACATTCCAAAAACCCACTCTCTTACCATAAGGATTCTTCTATAGCTGTCTCGGTCAATACCCCATAGCTTCACATTTGTCTTTGCTTTGACAGTGGCTGCTCTAGGTGTTCCATAAATCAAAGCCAGTTCTCCAAAGCTCCCTCCTTCCCCAACACTGGTTGCCCATTCATTGTTCACATATACCTAAAATGCAGATGATAACAAAGGATTTTGCTCTACATATACACAAGAATGTGTTAAAAAAATTCTCAAACCTCTCTGAAAGATCAGATTCATTGTTTAAAGAAAAAAAAAGTTCACATTATGTTTCCAGAATATAGAAAAGGAAAATAGTGGAATTCTGACAATGACTTAAATATGCAATTATCTGATACGAAAAAGGTAGGTCTGTGGTAATGATGAAGGAAAAATGCCAGCCAAACAGTAATACTAATAACACATTTATCACACATTTACTGTGCTGAGCACTGTACCAAAGCATTTTACATACATTAGGTTACTGAATTTTCTAATAATCCTATAAGATCAGTGCTATTTTTGTCCTCATTTCATTTGGCAAACATGAGTTACAGAAGAAACCTACATTAAGTTTATCGCTAATGGCCAGTTGTAGACACTTCTTTACTGTATTTTCATCTTCCCAGCATTCATGTACTTTACTACTCTGGCTAAGGTTGTAGTTACAGAAATTACCTTTAAAAAGTTTCTCTGTGTCACAAAATATTCAGCAAAAGGTGCTGATGAAAGCAGACCCAAAAGAGCAGTAGTAGCCCTTCAGAAACACTACACTTATTGCTCAGAAGAAATAAAAACCAAAACACTGACTTTCAAGATTATTAACAAATTTCTGTTATAATTAAATCTTACATCCATTTCTCCTTGATCAATCACATAGAAGTTATCCCCTTCATCACCTAAGAGTAAAAAAGACCAAAAAAAAAAAAATCAAATTAATATAAAATAAACTCGGTGGTGCTTTCATAAAAGAGCATATTAACATGAACACAATCTTTAAGAAAAAAAAAAACCCAGCAATATATTTTAAAAGTCATAGGACTAATCAATTTTGTTTTCAGTCCTTTCATGTAAAGAGTGCCTAAAAAAATAAAACACATGTACAAATTTATTTACTATCCCTTTTATAATTCAAATACCTAATAGCAAAATACTAAATTGCCACAAAATTTGAAATTAGGTAGTTTAAGAAGACCCACAAAAATCTCAAGCATAAGAAGAAAAGAAGTTATCTAAAAAGGTTATATTCATGTTAAATCTGTAGGAGACATAGAACCTTACAAATACATTGCCTTACATAATAATGTCAGTACTTTATTTTAACAGGGCTAATAACCAATATATATAAAGAACATATAAGATCTATATTGTTCTGGAATTCCCCATAAAAATTCAACTTAAAAATAGGTATTTCTTTTAGCAATTATAAACAATATCATGTCACAAATAGTAATACCTTAATGAATGTATTTTTGGTGCCAAGAATTATTTTTAAGTTAAAAAAAGTAAGAAAATCCAATAATATTGATGGAAGGAAAAGTGGAAGGATCAAAGGGAAAACTCCAATAAAAGAAAACCAAAACAATCAATCCTGCAGTCTCATCTGCTCCTCCATAACTATACTATGTGTCACAGAAACAGCAGCCCTTACCTTGCTGAATAACTGTCTCTCCGGCAATAAAGGAGACTGGAAACATGGCATCAAAAATATCACTGCAAAAGACAGAAAGCCTAGTGTTAAAATTTCACAATTCTCTTCTATGAAATTCCAATACTAACCTAGAATTAAAGCTCCCAGATTTTCAGCTCAATTTTCATTTGGTGAATAATTAAGAGCCTTAAAACTTGCAACAATGCTGACAACAGTTTGAGACTACAACCTAACTGTAAAAACATTATGAAGGAAAGAACCTGTTCTTACCTTCTTTCATTATCATCAAGATGTGAAAACAGCACATTTTTTTCAATGGCTTTGGCTAAAGCAGCCATTGTCTTATAGTCTTTTGGTATAACCTAGAAGAGAATTGAAGATCAAATGACAATTCCAAACACCAAAAACATTTCATGTTTTTAATTTGCATTTCGATTAAATGTCAGGCCACATTACGGGTATTTAAATAACTGTTTTGAATGAAGTATTTTCACTACAACACACTTAGATGATCTTTGACTTATAAAGTACTCAACAAGTATTGACTAATCAATCCCTTTACCTATAACCAGGTCTGCATTTAAAGGCCAGTACTTGGTTCCCAGTTAACTACACAAACAAAATACACCTGAACAATAATATCATTATTCTGATTGCAAAACTAAGTTTGCACTGAGCTACACCCAAAGTCCTTTTTATTTTCTTTAGGGCACATCACTTGTTTACAAAAACCTATCCCATACTTTTCTACTGTAAATTCATACTTCAGCGTAGTTGTAGCCAGCTCTGGTGTCAGTAGCTGTGCCTGGCGAACACAGGAAGCAATCTCTCTGTTTAGCTAGTTGGTACAATGAACAGCAAGGTGTATGTACATGTGCAAGTGTCAAACCAAAACTTTTTAGGCACATCATGCTCCACCTAACAGGTTTGGCATATATTTATTTGAGCATCACAGGGAGTAAAATGTACTCATACCACTTTTCTGTTACAAAAACATGTATTTTACCATACTGTAATGTGGGTGTGACTCACAGTAGATGCGCCCAGAGAAAGCAAAACCCATCTGTGTATTCACCCAGTCAGCAGACAAATGGCAAGGTATGTATAGGAGATCCAAAGCAACAGATGAGTTTTACCCATGAAATTATGCTTATTGCTAAATTTCTGTGCACTTAGGATTTGCTCTTAAAATTTTTTTCTTTTGATTTTTCTGGTAGAAGTAGCACAGTTCAGCACAACAGCACATGAAAAACCGGATTTTCAAGTTCTGGAAGAGGTCAAAACTGAATCATCAGATTACTTGCACAGATGATAAAGATGACGACTTTAATGTTGGCCATGTGAGCCAAAGTTCCTGTGACAGTGAAATGGAGCAAGAATCGACCAATACAGATCCAGAGAATCCAGACCTCCTTGATTCACAAAGAAAACAGCAATGTGAGTACATATCTAACAAGTCAAAATGGTCACCCAATCAAATGGAACAACTTAACATTAGAACTAAGTTCAAAAATACAGTGAGGATCTTGACAGGGATGAAACCTACTGGACAGAATACCAACCCTGGCATTCAAGGTTGGAAATTACTTTTTAAAAAATGAAATGCTACAAGATGTTGTGAAATACACAAATGATGAAATACAAGTAAAACACTCTGTGTGCACCAATAGCCATACTCAAAAACATATTTATTATGATACCTCACTAGCTGACCTGAAAGCATTCATAGGACTGCTGTACTTTCAGGGATTTCTCATGGTCATTGTAGGAACGTAAAAGACCTATGGAAAAGCGATGAGTGTGGGCTTGAGGTCTATAGAAATCAATAATGGTTTGGTTTCCTGAGGTTTGATAACAAAACCACCCATCAAAAAGGAAAAGAACTGATAATCTGACTACTATCCATTCACTGTTTGAGAGATTTATGGGTAACTGTTAAACAGTTTACACACTACTCAAATATAAGACTACTGATAAACACCTCACAGCATTTCATGGTCACCATAGCTTCAGGCAGCATACGCCAAAAAAACCATCAAAATATAGCATATAAATGTATGCCCTTGTAAATGTGAAGACTTACACTTTAATTTAAAACTTTACCCTGAAATTCAGTCACCAGGTCCTTATTCACATAGTAATAATAAATCCAATGATGTTGCAAACAGACTTGTTGCTCCATCCCCAAACTAAATAGGACTGTTACATTCGACAATGCATTTACCAGCTTCCAACTGATGCTACATTTCCAAAAAGAACGCAAGCTGACAAGTGTAGGAACTGTACACAGACACAAAGTAAAAATTCCAAATGAAATGCTGCAATTTCATAACAGGAAGTGGTATAGCACAATCTTTGGAGTTCAGAAAGATTTACATTGGCCTCATTTATGGGGGAAAAAAGAAACTGGTACTGCTGATGTGAACACTGCACCATGATGGAAATACTGATAGGTAAACTTCAACCAAATGGAAGCATGAAATGGTAACTTTCTACAACAAAAGTAGATGTTGTTGAAGAATTATGCAGCAACTATGATGTCACTCAAAACACAAAGCACTGGCCAATGGTTGTATTTTACTCAATCTTAAATATGAATGACATAAATACTATGACAGTTTACAAAAAAATAACAAGAGCAAAAATACCAGAGAAAGTTTCTTAGAGGACTAGGACTGGACCTCATAGGAAACTACTTACAGCAGAGGAAAAACAAAATGTTTCTGCCCAGGAAAAAAAGATTGGAGCATACTGGTGAGCTGATAGGTGAACAGGCAGACACAGCATCACAAAGACCTACTATGACATCAAAACAAAAAGATGTCAACTCTGCCCTACAAAAAGGACAGGAAAACAAAACAAGTGGCAATACATGTGCATGGAACATGTAGTTTTCATGGGTAAAGACAGCCTAGGGTGTGTCAATTGAAGCAAAGATTATTTCTGTTATACACTTTTATTGGTATTTTCATTGTAGTTCATATAGAAATTTATTTCTGAGGTTATCTTTTAGGTTTTGTAAGCAAATACACAGTTGATGTGAAAATATCAATGTTTAATCATGCAATACATGTTAAGAATTTAATGCTTAATTTTATTGATATTGTATGTTCCCATTAGCTACACACTATATAGTAAGAACTTTCTGAAAAAAACAGCAAGACCAGCAAGATGTTAAGCATGTCCTACAAAAAGACCAGGAAAGCAAAACACACGTGCTGGCACGTGCTCATCAGGTGCTGTTGTCATGTATGAAGACTGCCTCAGTTTTGGGTTTGGTTTTTTTGGTGGACTTCTCTTGGTATTTTCATTGTAGTTCATATAGGAATTTATTTTTGTTACTTTTTAGACTTTGTATACCAAAAACCAGTGTTGAAAATTTTGATGCTTTTTCATAAAAAATATTAAAAATTCAACTTTTTAAAAATATTTTTTCCTGTTACATACTATTATTTAATAAAGCTCATAAAATTAAAATTGGTAATTCACCATAGAGATATTTTAAAGAATAAATGTGGGTTTCATACACCACAATGTCCCTTTATGATGAAGGACGGGTTATGCCCCACTTAACACAGGATCACACTAAGCTGCCTGGGCTGGTCTCAAACTTGGGATCCTCCTGCCACAGCCTCTTGAAGCACTGGGATGAAAGGTAAACATCACCATGCACAGCTGAAGCTAAGTATTTTTTTAAATTGCTATCTTTTGGTATTTGTTAGTTTTAGAAGCCCCAAGAGCCTGGAATTGTGTGTGTGTGTGTGTGTGCGCGCACACACACACACACCACCACCCCCACTGCCCTACCAAGGTTATTAGCATAACTCAAAATGACCAGCTGCCTCTGAAAAGAACAGATTAGGATGAAGACTGTCTGATAAAAGGTATTCTGATACCAGAATATAACAGAAAAAGGATCAATGACTGCTCCTTCAAATGCAAAACAGTAGGAAATGACGAACTCCCAAAATGTAGCTATGTACTGCACTGGTTTATAATCACTATTGCTTATTTCCTCTGCTATCATGCTATTATAGAAACCCATTGTCTAGGGTACAATAACTACTTTGGTCTTATTTGAACCAGTACATCCAATTCATCAAAGGAGACTAAATTGTCAAGTGGATCCCAAAAATGTTTTTCTCCAATATTTAGATAGCAAATCTACCTTTCTAACATATGATGCAGCATCTTCCTCCGTGTAGACTTCCGCACTGATAGCACCACGTCGCCGGCGACCTTTCACTACTGGGTTGGGAGGGGGAGGAGAGATTTCATCCTCTCTTGAGTCTGTCCGGGTTCCTGCTTTCTGCAGATTCTGAATCTGCTTTGCCTCCTCCTGAAAGAAATTGTAGGAATACAATATAAAACACCTCGGCATCAGCATGTCAAGGTACTATTCTTGTATTCTAATGACAATCCATTGCAAAGCACTTCAAACCTCTTCATCTAATACCAGTATAAGGAGAAAATGCTAACTCCAAATAGAAACAAAAGAGAAATAAGTCTGAAAAGAGATTCTTCCATTGGATTATTTCTTAGATGATAATAGATTAAATATACCTTAATAATCAACATAAGTCATTAGCATGAGAACAGAACATAAATAAAAATTAGATGTTCATTTTAATAAGGCATTGAAAGCATGACTTATGATGCAAACAGCAATATACTGTACAACAAAATCCTGGGAATTAGGGGTTCTTTTAGTAAAAGGTAACCCACCCAGCCCTCCAAAAAAGCACATTATCCAAGCAAAGTAAAGTAACCAAGAATGCCTAAATTACTGAGTTATTTCATTAATTCAATGAGCATTTTCTGGCTTTGCTTTGTCACAACCTATGCTAGGCAATGGGACTATAAACACAAATAGGAGTAGGCCCAGAGCCTATAGAATTCACATTCTAGCCTGGGTCACAGATATAAACAACAAATACTCAAGTAAAGACAACCAGGAGTAAGAACTGGTTTAGCAATGTTCTTCCAACAAAGCTAGATGCATTCTTTATTATCAGGTTTCACATTTGAAGTTAAAGAGTAACCTGCTTTTAAAAACTGTTCCTTATTGAACCAATTCATATAAAAACTGAGATCAACTACTAAACATGTTTTTCAAATCTAAGGCCCTAAAAAGAAATTCCTCTCAATAAAGAATAAGTTATTAAGCCTGAAATAAAACGAAAAAAAAAATACATATCTTCTACTTTTTCACTCACTTGCCCCATTATCCATTATTTTTCTAAGCCACCTTTAAAATTCTAAATGAACTCAGCATTTAAAATGAGTAGAAAAAATACGGTAAGAATTTGAGGGCTGGGGGTTTAGTTCAGCAGCACAAGCACTTGCTTGGCAAGCGCAAGGTCCTGAGTTCAATCTACAGTAACAAAAACAAGAATTTGAAATGCCAGCTTTTGGGGGGCAGGGTGCCTTTTTTTGTGCTACTGGGGTTTGAACTTAAGGCCTTCACACTGACCTATATCCCCCAACCTTTTTTTAAACAAATTTATTTCAAGAGTGGGCCCCTAGTTGCCCAGCCTGGGCTGGAACTTGCTATCCTTCTGTTTCAGCCTCCCAAGATGTGCGTTACCACATCCGGCCCTCGGCCCTGCTTTGGACATCAAGATAAACATAGAACTTCGCCTGTACATAGTTAGCAGCCTACAGTGATAACCAGTGGTGGTAGCAGTGCTCCTTTCTATTAGTGGAATCATGCCTCATTTTTTCTTGTTCAGAGAGAAGACTGATATTATTTCTCTCCTGCCACACTAGAGTTAAAGCCAGAGTCTTTGTACTGAGTTATATCCCCAAACCTTTTCTTTTTTTAAAATCTTGTTAAGTGCCCAGGCTGCAGTCAGAACTTGCAATCCTGCAGTCTTAGCCGCCCAGAGTGCTGGGGTTACAGGTGTGCAACACCACGACCAGCTCAATTAAGAAAAAACACAACAAATAAATAAATAAATTTAATGAATTTGTATATATCTCATGGCAACTTATTTTACTACTTTTCCTTTGTCTATTGTTGTACTGAGGATTGAACACAGAGTCCTCGTACTGAAGTATATCCCCAAAACCTTTTTATTTATTTTGAGATAGGGTCTAGATTAATCATCTGGGCTTGAAATTGCAATTTTCCTGCCTCAGCCTCCCAGAGATTACAGGAATGTACCATGCCCAGTTTGTATTTACTTCTTGACCCAACAGTAATTCTTGCTTCCAGAAAGTCATTCTAAGATATGCACATACATAAAATATATACAAAAAATATTTGTTCTTATGAGTGAAACACTGGAAACAACCAAACTGAGATCAGAAAAAATGATTAAATATAGTACAGCCATACAATGGAATGTCATGAATGTATTACAATAATTGGAAGCTTTTTTATGCATCAATTTATTCCTAAATGCCTACATAATATCCCCCAGACATTGCTTCTTTCAATAAAGCAACTGGGTAGAAGGAAATCGTTTATGGTTGCACCTTTTTGTACCTGTAGAATTTTGAACCATGTATAAATACATAAAAACATACTTTTTAGAAAACCACTTCATTTTCATCCTAGCAGTTCCAACAACTAGTAAATTTTTTCTATTCCCTGTTAAAACAGAACTATAAAACTCAAGTGTCCCCCAAGTTTAAACAGTACAAAAAACACAGAAATTCTACCTTACAAATCTGTCATTAGCATTTCACAAAACTTCATGAAAAAAATTCACAAATCTCATTTGGAACTATATTTTACTTCACTGACTTTCTGATAAGTCTGAAGCAACTGTCACTGAAGCATTTTTATTTTAACACTGTTTCCTAAATCATGAGTCGATCTGAATATAATCTAATCTTGATGACACAGCCATCATTGAGATGGTTCACCAACTTTTAGTACCTTTTCTCATAACCATATTCTTGCTGCTATTATTTAGCTGTCAGTCTCCCTCTTCAGCACTGCACTGATTAAAACAAAAACTTGCAATCTACTTACTGGATAATTACATTCTTGAGTCTTCTGAATTATGCTCTGCATTATGTTGTCCACTCTTAGATTCAAATTCTGTCCCCACCCCTGACTTAACGTCCACACAGTATTTTCCCCTCCTTGCCCTTGCCATTCTTCTTGAGGTGAGGTAAACTTCCTACTCCACTGACTTGAGGCTAGGCCATATGACTAGCTTTGGCCAAAGAATCTAAGTGGACCTGCCACATCATTAACACTAGTGTATTTTGGCTCTTCCCTGCCCACCCTCCTTGAGCTTCTATTCTTTTTCTGCCTTGAGAACAGCATGCCCCATATAGTGGCTGTTCCTTCCACTCAACCCCAGAACATGACACATGGAATGAAGACAACAAAATGGCTGAGCCCGGAAAAGCTACACATGACAGAGAAATATAGTCTGGTGACCAAGAAATATGCCACTGAAATCTTGAGGTTATATGATACTACAGCCATAGCTGACTTACTACACTGTACAACCGCAGCCAAGTTACTTCATTTCTTTTGGCTCTGTCTACTGCCTCTGTACAATGGTGATAATCACCTACCTCACACATCTGAAATAAGTCTGCATGTATGTCAAGAGCTTCGCACAATAACTGGCACACAAGAGACACGCAAAGGTGGCGGTTACTATTAATCCTCAGACATGCAAGGCTCTGATAAATATTTGCATTAATGAACACTAAAACTCTAGACAATTGGCCTGAATTAAAATGCAGCAGCTTTCAACAGACAAAATGAGAGGTTTCTGGCATATCTCATGGAGCAAAAGATCCAGCAAGGTAATACCTGACTAATGGGGAATGAGGTGCTAAGAATGAGACAATATTCAGATATGCATAATATATTAAACAATGGCCTGTTAAAAAACTAAAAATCTAGTTATATGAAAATCCCAGTATATATATTCAACCTTAGCTAATGGAGTGCATGCAAAAAGCATATTAAGCTGTAACTTTTTAAAAAAGATTTTTTAAAAAGACCAACACACATTAAATCTAAAAATCCCATCAGCAAAGAAAGTAATAATCATTTCTCGCTTTCCACCTTGGTTAATCCTTAAACAGTCCTGTGGTAAACACGGGCTTTGAAACTAGCACCACACATTCAACACTCCCTATAAAAAGACACACACTTGATGTCTCACCAACTTAATCCCCTCATTTGATGATTTCTATTGATGTCCAAAGAAGAAGGATCACCTTACAGTGACCTATTTCAGAACCAGATCTCCAGGAACGCACTTCATTTCAAAACAGGGAACACTTGTGGCCTGGCGCTACAGTACTTCCACTATTTGGAAACTGCTTAAATAAAAGAAAGCCAGAATTTCTACTACAATTCCAAAGCACAGAGTAGATATTCACAGGGACTGGTTAGTTTTTTGTTTTTGTCATTTTTCAATTACCCTAATCATGGTATTAAATACTAATTTGGTTTTCAAGGAAACAGAAAATACCTGCTTACAAATCTATCAAATACTTTTTAAATCTTAGTGTACAGATTCAATTACTAATCAATTAGCTGGTAACAACTTGCTCAAATACCCATTCTATTATATAACTAGATGAATTAATGATTACATATCAAAGAAATCTCTCTCAATTAATTCATGATTGTTATATATATATTTATTGTACTAATTTACAAAAGCAAATTACTCAAAACATTTCATGATCCAGACCCTGTAATTCATCATTTCTGAGACAAACAAAATGAATCACTGTTCTTGATACAAAATTTCACTTTTCTTAAAAATGCAGATCATACTGACATATATACAATAATAATATGTACAATAATGACCAAACCTACAGGGTAAAATTTTGACAAGCATGAATCCTGTATAGTGAATTCATTTAGATACACTCTACAGTCTATAATAAAGACTTCAGTAGTTAAGAACTACTGGCATATCCGTTAAAAGCTAGAATCAACTATTAATGACACTAGTTTTAAAAGGTAAAATAAGGTTTAAGTTTGCTTGCTTTGTTGAACATAAGCATTAACTGACTTCTGCACTACTTCTCATCAGTTTTATCTGGTACAATTAGTGTTATGTACTAATTAAAACAGTTACAAGGGACACACCTCGAAACTCTATACCAGCCACAATAAACTTAGCATACAAATACGTTTTCTGATAAATTCTACCGATTCAGAATTTTTAAATTACCAGAAGTACCTTAACTGCATTTTTCTGGTGGGTGTGGTGGGGGGACAGCACCTAGCTATGTAGCCCAGGCTGGCCTCAAACTCACAACAATCCTCCTACCTCAGCCTCCTACGTGCTGGGACTACAGGCACAAACCACCACACCTGGCTTAACTGTATTTCTTATTTGAACTTTTTCCCAACTTCTTTGGTCAGAATCTTTTCCTTCCAAAAGGTACAAATTAGCAACATTCCAAAGTATTAATTTTAACTACTGTCAGGGTCATCACATCATTTCCCCACGCTTATTTTTACCTTCTCCAACCTCTCAAAGTACTCCCTAAGGAATGCCATGGGTCTCTCGGGTCGGGCAGTGCACAACTGCACAATAGAATCCTTGAGCAGGGCCTGGATGTTGTGCTTCTGGACATAGAGTTCACATTCCCGGAGACTGCGCTCCTCCTCACTGACACTGACGGGGGTGCTGCCAGACGCCATGGTTCCCTGCAGGAGAAAGCACACATACACATGTGTAAACAACCTGTCAGGCACAAACTCTAATTCAGCCTTTTGACTTAGTAAATTTAGTAGGCAACTAACTCAGAAATTTTTTCCTCGCTAAACAGGATAGGCACTGTGGTAAAGCAAAACTTGCATTCTTCCAAGGGTTTCATTTAGTTCCTGGGTAAGATATCTGGGCTCTGTAGGAAACTAAGAAGCAGGCGGTATCTTCAGCATGAGCCACCAGGCCTGCAGAAGCAGCTGCTGAGAAGTCAGGCCTAAAGGGAATTTCATTCAGTTCTCTCTTGCAAAAGATAGCACGATGACGTGGGAAATGTGTAAATGGTAAACAGGACAGAGAATTACAAGGGCACACAAGTCAGCTCTAAGTGAGCAAGGCACGGCAGCACAATGAAAAACATCTGACATTTCCCTTAGAAGCACCTATCCCATGGGCATGTCCTAACGTCACATCACAAACCACCAGCAAACAAACTGATTGGCCAACTGTTGGAATAAGAAAATATTTCTAAAACCCGAAACTCCAGCTGAGTTTTAAAAGCCAACTTTTATTCTGAAATCTTTTATCAGATTCCAACTCTAAGCAGTATTTCATTTACCAATGATAAGAGAAGAAAAAGTGTGTGTGTGTGTGGAGGGGGGGGAACAGCACTTACCAAGTACATTTAAAAAAAATCTTTACCAAGACAATTGTCAAAACATCATCAGGACGGGAAAATGTTAAAATGTATGTTTCAAGCCTGCATAATAAATCAACAAACTACATTTAATAGAATATAAAATGAGCTTTAAATGAAGTAAATAAAAATATAATAAAAAGCAGCTAAACATACCCTAAAGCTAAAAACTTAGTAATTTAACTGGGTCACTCATACACTATTTTCCTTCCTACTCCTAATTACTAAAACATTAAGTTTAGGATCAGGGGAGTGTGTCCCCTTCCACTCTGCAATTAAATACAATATATACCAGATCTTTATATTATAGTACACACAAAACAACTGAGATAAAACATTTAAGAAATAAATACAAGCATAAAGAGCTTTTCTAAACACTACACTATTACTTTGTTTTGACACTTTTCATGATAAAGATCACTAACAACTAGCCTAGTTAACAGAACATGAGAAAGTGGCTCCATGACAAGCACATAAATTAGAAGCCAAGGAAAAAGAATGATGCTGCTACTTCAGAAATAAGCACTTAAAAGTTTATACCCCAGACTTGCACTAGCCACTTTCCTAGGACAGGTAATCATGAAATGAATAACCACTTTGGTAGAATTTTCTGCATTTCAAATAATTCTGAAAGTCACCAACAAAACGATAAACCAGATTTTTTTATAGGTCAGGAACACCAATACATGCATTCAACTGATTAGAAATACTCTTAGATCAGGTCTTTGTTAAAAATGATTAGTGAGTCTTAAGAAAGGAAAATGTTGTTTGAAACAAATTACTGTATTACAAAAACCAAAATTGCAACACTTACAAAAACAGTACACGAACAAAATATGCTCCAAGAACAATGCAATCATCATGTGAACCCCTGAATGACCAAATTTCATGGCCTTACTATTTTTAATACCTAGATTGAGTCTGTTTTATTTATTTTTATGGCCCAACAACGTCTTCTTCCCCCTCCCCCAAAAAATATTTAGCTAATTTAAAGTCATCACTGCAACTGAACAAAAGAAAATACTGTCACCACCTATCGCCATTCTTAGTAAGGAACCACTCGGATTCTTTCTTTCCCAAGATCAATTAACATAAAAAAATTTTTTCATAAAATTTTATTTAAGAAGAATTAAGGAAATATTTACAAGTGTTCCTGACTCCGATCACATCCCCTAGAGTCTGCCAACTAAGGCTTCCTTAGAAGAAGCGCTAGTTTTTTTCCCTCTGCTGGAAAAGGAATCCTCCAATACCGTAGTGAATAGGTTGGCACCTCGAAGCACTGAACCGAAAGGATTAAAAGGCACTGCGTATATTTTCAAGAGGAAGGACAGGAAAGCGCCCTTCACTTAGGCCACGGTCAGTCCCACAAAGTGAAGAAGACAGACCCTTCATCCTACGCTACTTGTAGTGTAGGCCATAGAGGCCTGGGGGGGGGGGGGAATCGGGAAAGGAAGCTAAAGGCGACGAAAGGAAATTGAGCCAGACGAAGAAAGCCAAGTGGGCGGTGGAGTGGGCGGATAATCCCGCGAAGCAGAGAGAAAGGGACTCGTGGAAATGACAAGGAGACGAAGGCAGACGAGAACTGCCGCCGGCACTTAAATGAACCAGAATCTGGGGAGCACAGGACAGCGAATTCCGGTAAAATCGTGCATTCGTCCTTCAGGAAATGGGGGAGGGAGGGAGGGCGACGAGGCGGCGGCGCGCGGGGCGGAGGCGACCGAATCGCGGGGTGTCGGGGGTGCCCGGGGCGAGCGCAGCGGATGGGGAGAAAGGGAGAGGGGATGGGAGTGGGAGTTGGGGTGGGGGCGGGACGGCCAGGGGCCCCGTAAGGCCGACGCACAGGTGGGCTGGGACCTCGGAGGCACAGTCCACAGCCGGCGACACTGCCCGGAGCGTCTGGCCTACAAGGAGGAACCGCCGACTGGGGAGGGGCAGGGGGTGCGGCCGTCCCCCTGCAGGTCGCTCCCCGTGACGCCATCTTGGATCGGTCCAGCGCCCCCAAACGGGCGGTGGGGCCACGAAGCTCACCGAGCCGAGCCTTCTGGCTGACCCCACTCACCTGAGGCAGGCAGCGGCGACGGGCGCAAGGCTGCAGGTGTCAGGCTGCGGTACTGCCGAGCTCCGTCAGTGCCTCGCTCGCAACCGTGCTCCCGTCTGCGATAGCTGCTCGGTGGCAGCTCCACCGGAAACGAGCCGGCCACAGCCAATCAGCGCTCGGCCGTGACGTCAATGCGCCTCGCTTTGGCCAGCGAGGTCGTCTTGGCAACCTTAAAGGTGCAGGGTCCTCAGTGCTCGCTCCCACCCCCAGTCCCGACCCTCGTCCAGGGACCCTGAGCTTTCATTACCCTAGCCTCGTTCTCCTTCGGCCCTTCTTTTCACCCTGCGTCGTCTGTTGGCCTCAGGGCTTTCCTCGGCCCTGCCTGTGGTTTCCCCACTTTCTCCAGCAGGGCTCTTATCACCCTCGCTCCCTTACCTGCCTCTCTCTGGGTGTCTCCGGTCCTTGTCCTTCCTCAGCGTCTCTCTCCCCGGCCGTCGGCGTCGCTCTCTTCTCCCGCGCCCCTCTCCTCCCCACTTAGCCCGGCCGCTCTAGCTGCCTCCGCTTTTTCTCCCTCCAGCCCCTCCCGCCCCCGCGACCCACGTGGGGCGTCTCAGATGACAGGTGGGCGACTCCGCCCCGGGCCCCCTCCGGGGGTGGCCGCAGACCGGCCAGGGTGGGGAGGTTCCCAGGGTTTCCAGACCCCCGCAGAGGCCTGAGCGGATCTGCGGCAGCTGCGTCGGGGGCCGGGGCGGGCGGATGCTGGGATGCGCACGGGCTGGCGGAGCATCCTGTGCTGGGCCCGCGCTGCTTGGGCCTCTGGGCTCCGGCCTGACATCCGGTCCAGGAAATCTGAGCCCTTCCAAGTCTCTGCTGGGCAGATCAGATGATTCTGTTGTCAGTGCAGGCCACGCCATCCCTAGGGGCACAGGACAGAATAGGGCAGCGTCGGGGTCCAAGCGGAAGGAAGCCCAAGCCTTTCTAGAGCCTGAAATTCCCCGAGTCATTGTGCATCACCCTTGTACAGAGTGTGCAGGTTGGCACAAACGCTCTGCAACAAATCTCAAGGCTCCGTCCTAGACTGCACCACTCTGAGGAAATTCGGAGGGAAAAAAAAGCGACATCTTTACTCCTTCAGCCATTTTTTTCCATGAATGACCAAAGGAAAGCAGGAGACAATGTCAGACATACAAAGTGGCAAAATGAATAAAGATGACCTTTCTAAGACATGTACCCAAGTTTCTGGCTGGCAGCTATTATAGTTGCATCTTACTATATAATTCCAAGGTTGCATGTATAAAATTAAACAGTGCCAGAAAAAGTAAAATGTCTCAATAATAATTGCATACTGATTCTAGAGTAAGTTATTTTGACTGTGGTAGGTTAAATATTAAATTGAATTTCACTTTCGAATTTTTTAGTTTTTAATATAACTTTTAGAAATTTTCAAATTATAGATGTCTCAGATTTCTGTTGGGCAGTGCTACCATAGGAACCCATCTTCTTCCCTAAATCCACCAAGTTATGAGAAGGGTCCTGCTTATCGGGCTATTTCTTTTATTTAGTGCCTAGGTATGAATATCCCTGCTTTTTCATCATCACAAGAAGCACAGGCAACAGAAGGGAGCTGCTGAGGCCTTAGGCAGAAGGCAGGAGGGAAGCAACCCCTTCCACTGACTCCCCTCAGTGCAGACCACTGGCCTCTCTCCAGGGATGAGTGCAATTGGGGGATTAAAGACCAGGACCTCGGTCATATAGAATTTCACCCTTGTAGGTACAAAGAAGGACTGATACACTGAGCCCTAAGCTGGCAAACAGGAGAGGGAACTTGATAGCCTTGAGCAGGCCTGGTCCTGTTCTGGGAAGAAAACATTTCAGTCGGATAAATCTGAGTTTAATTTCAGGCACTGCTATCTCCGGTAATTGACTTAATCTCCATGAGCCTCAGTTTCCTCTGGCATAAAAGGATAAACAGGGCTATGTTAAAAATGATAATAATAATAATAATAATAGGTAATAGAAATAATAATAGCAAACATGGGTATAGCATTTACTATGTCCTGGACACTGTTCTAAGTGCTTTAGACATAATTAGTTTAATCTTCACAGTAATTCTATGATGTAGGGGTTATTGTTGTTACAGAAAGAACATGAGACAGCAAGTTAAGTGACTCACTGAAGACCACACAGCTAGTGTGGCTCAAGCCCAGCCAGTGCTCTTAAATCACTTTCCTTTGTAGCGTATATATAAAGTGCCTGGTACAGTGTGGGATATACTAAATAAATGTCAGATGCTTCCGTTCGTCCCCTTCCTAAAGAGCTAGTCAGCCACAGAGTTCAGTCAGAGTCTACCTTCCTGAGTTAGTTAAGACACTTAAAAGAAGGAAACAAGCAAACCGGTGACATTGGACCCTGGGCCTTGAGTGACAGCTGCTTCCTTGCTAAGACCTGGCTGTGTGTCCCCATTCAGCTGCATGCAGGCGCCAGTCCAGCCATGGGCCATTTCCTGTGTCAGTCCCACTCAACCTTGTTGAAACTGCCAAATCCTCATATGCTGGAGCTTTAGAAGACAAAAAGGGAAACGGGCAGTAGATAGTTGAGCCTGGGGTAAGTTCACTGAGACAGCTGTTCTCAAAAACCACGCAACTTCAGTGCTTTCCAAATGGTGCAAATGTTCTCTCGGTGCCACTGGAAGAACAATGATTTATAAATTACAATTCGGGAATGATCAGGCCACTGTGGTTTCTTCGTGGTTTCCCTTGTCCTGAGGCCTTGTGCCCTTGATTCAAAGTCTTTTAGCCTTTCCTGTGGCCTGTGGCCTTGAGAGGTTAAAAAATAAATAATAAATAAATAAATTTCCAGTGGAATTGTAAGTAAGTTTTCTTTAAAATAAAATCCTATAAGTATAATATTTGTGAAAATTCAGTGGTACGTTTAATAAGGAGAAGAGGAAAAAGGAAGGACTACTTTAGAGGCCCATTTTTTTAGTGTTTCTTAAAGTTTCTGTTGGCTAAACATGGATGTACATATTTCAGTTTTCCAAGGAGAGCTTTCAGACCATCGCCACATGGACTGTGGTGTACACCGCTCTTAGCGTATTCATGCTTCCTAGGAGACCCTAAAGTTGTAGTTTCAAAAACAGACCAATCCCATCCAGTGTCATAGTGCCAAAAGTCCTCCTGTATTTCTCACTGATAAATGCTCATCTAATCTAAGGAGTGTTTTTATCTTGAGGATTGGTTGAAAATATTAACCAGGAGGGTGACAATCTTGAGTCTAATCCTGAAAGCATTCCAACTAAAATTATCTTTATCCAAAACATATCTTCTTCCAAAATGGCATATGTAAATCCACAGTATTCAACAAAAGAGAATTGCATTAATAAAGGTTCACCAGAAAAAAACATAGAGCCAATAGGGTAGATATAGACAGATTTATTTTAAGGAATTGACTCACACAATTCTAAAATCCACAGGGCAGGTACAAAAGAGACCACCAGGCTTGATCCAGAAAAAATCTATTATGGCAGTCTCAAATCCAAGGAAGCTCTTCACTTTAGGAAACCTCAGTCTTTTCTCTTAAAGCTTTCAACTGATTGAAAGATGTATACCCACATTATGGAGGGTAATCTGTTTTACTCGAAGTCTACTGATTTGAATGCAAGCAGCATCTAAAAATACTTTCACAGCAACATCTTGACTACTGCTTGACCAAAAACCAGGTACCATACATGACCTAGTCAAGTTAACACTAGATTAACCATCACAAGCATGTATCCAGCAGAGTCCAGATTTCTGTATGAGTCTCTCCTGAAATGTTCTTCTTTTGAATGAAAATCTCTTATTCTTATCTGTGTTTAGCTAATGCTAGTCCTCTAATGGAGTCAAACATGGAGGCATTAAAAATAATGTGTGGGTGTTTGGACACCCACAGAGATATGTAAATGTGTCTTGGGTGGTAAGATCCCTGAGTGCAATCAGAAACTTCCTTTAGTCAAGCCAACATCAACAAATCTTGTTAATTTCTCCATTAGCACTTCACTGACTATTTATCTATACCACTGTAATTAATTCTTTATTTTTTTCTTTGAAAACCTCATGAAAACAGTGGGCTTTCTCTGTAGAATATATGTCCAAACAGACAACATTGATCACCCTATTTCGGGGGTTCACAGATCCTGAAACCCATGCATGTGTGGACTCCAGGTTTAAATGTTTCCTGATTATCCACATAGCAGCTACTAAGTGCCAGAGATCTTGAGATGAATAGGCCATGATCCTCATCTTCAGCACTCACAGCGTCAAGGGATCAGCAAGAGTATGGGTGTTTTCAATAAAAAAGCCAAATGAAAGTGGCATGGACTGAGGATCATACCAAAGAGGCTTCTCATCCAGTCTTAGGAAGTTAGGAAAATGTGCCCCATAGAAAAGCCTGGGACATAATTGTACCAAGTTTGTTCTGCCTGGACTCTCAGATGGAAGAAACAGAGGGAGAAGAGAAAGCAGGGGTTTTTTTGTTTATTTATTTTAGAGAAAATGTTTTTCAGGGTGGCTTAAAGATAAGGTGGAAGATGAGATGAGTCTGAAGGAGTGAACAGGGCCTGCAATAGCTCTCTGTACCTTAGACCAAGATCAGCATATTTTTTCATAAAGGGCCAATTAGTAAATTGGGTTTTTGGGGACTTTGTGGACCATTAATTGTAATATGTCAAATTGACTGCAGTAGGAAACACCTAGCAGGTTAGTAACGCACAGTTGTGGGTGTGTCTCTGAGGTGTTTCCAGAGGTGATTGGCATGTAGCCCTGCAAACCTAAGGGGTGGCATCAACTAATGGGCTTGTAACCTGAATGGAATACAAATGGGAAAGAAAGAAGCTTGCATATTTCTAGACCTTTA
This sequence comes from Hydrochoerus hydrochaeris, assembly GCA_004027455.1. Lineage (NCBI taxonomy): Eukaryota > Metazoa > Chordata > Mammalia > Rodentia > Hydrochaeridae > Hydrochoerus > Hydrochoerus hydrochaeris. The sequence continues at coordinate 82,281 of PVLA01004749.1, forward strand.
GTCTGCTTGAGGGGTGTGTCTTTGTCATTGTTGGACATCAGTTCCCAGTTTATATCAGCTTCCAGTGCAGACTCACATCAGTGACTCTCCAGTGATTTTCTAGGCCTTGAACTTGGACTGATGCTGCATCCTTGATCCCTCTTGTCATGTGGCTTCCATCTTTTGGGGGTGAGCAAATAACTGGATTCTAGGGCTCTTTAGCACACAGCCAGTCATTGTGGACTGTCTCACCTCTGATCCTATCAGCCTACCTAATAAATCCCCCTGCATGATTATATGTATATTTTCAATCAGTTCTGTTGCTCTAGAGATGCCTCACTAATCAGCACACCATCTGGCCACGGGAGCAACTCCTCAACTTAACCATTGTAGCACAGACACGGCCATTGACACATCTATGAGTGTGGATGTGTTCCAGTAAAAACTTCTGAACGACAAAATTTAAAATTGATATAATTATTTTTAATCAATGGGCTGTTTTTGAGAAGCTTTAGGTTTGCAAAAAAAAAAACTGAGCAGAAATTACACAGTTCTCCAATATCGTCCTTCACACATAGCTTCCCTTATCATTAAAATTTTGCATTTGTGTGGTATGTCTGTTATACTTGCTGAGTACAGGAGACAGATTTTTGTTGCTGTGACCAAATACCTGAGAAAAACAATTTAAAGCAGGAAATAATTATTTTGGCTTAAAGTTTCAGAAATTTAAGCCCATGATAATCTCGCTCCAAGGCAGAAGCATCACAGTGGAAGGGAATAGACGCAGAAAGCTGGTCCCCCATAGCAGAATGCAGGGGGAAACCAGAGAAGGAGATGCATTCTTCAGAGGCTCTTCCTCTGCGAACCTGCCTCCAACTGGGTCCCCACCTTCTAATGGTTTATTTAGCTAGAAACTCATGAGTGGATTAACTTACTGATTCAGTTAGCACCTCACAGTCCAATTGCCTTTGTAGGTATCTCTAATCCAGTTAGGCTGAGAATCAAGATTAACCATCACAATGATCCAATACAGGTACATTATTATGGACTGAAGCCCATGGTTTACTCTGTGTGTTGTTTTAATAAATTTATACTGACATGTATACCCACCATGATGGAATCCTATAGAAAAATTTTGCTGCCCAAAATAGCTCCTTGTCCTTCAGTCCTTCACCCCAGACTCTCGCAACCTTTGATCTTACTGTTTCCATGCCTTTTCCAAAATGTCATATCATTTGAATCATACACCGTGTAAACTTTCCAATTTAGCTTCTTCAACTTCGCAACATATATTCATAGATCCATCTATGTATTTTCATGACTTAATATCTCGTTTCTTTTTATCACTGAGGAATAGTGCCTTGCATGGCTGCGCCACAGTTTGTTTATTCCTATCTGTTGAAAGATACCTTGGTTGTTTCCAAGCCTGGGCAGTTATGACTAATCCTTGAATCATCATTCATGTTAGGATTTTTGTGAGGGCAAAAGTTTTCTATGAATTCTTGGTAAAAAGCGAAAAACATAATTTCTGGGTCATGTGGTACATGTATATTTTACTCTTGTAAGAAACATAAGTTCTCTGCTGAAGTAACTTTGTCATTTTGCATTCCTGCCAGTAGTGAGCACTAATCCCTGCTGCAGCACATCCTCGCCAGCCTCGTTAGTTTGTCTACATTCCACCAGGTGAACTGTGGTTTCGTTTCAATTTGTGATTCCCTTAAGGCAGATTCTGTTTTTTGGGTTTTTTTGTTTTTGTTTTTTATTTTTTGTTTTTTTGGCAGATTCTGTTTAAAAAACCTTTTTATGTGCTTATTCACCGTCGCAAAGGGAAAGTGTCTATTAAGATATTAGGGCCACTTTTTTTTTTAATTGGGTTGTTTGTTTTCTCACTGAGCTGTAAGAGTTCTTTGTATAGTTTTTAGACAAAGTTCATATAACTTTAATGTGTCCAATTCTTTTTTTCAACAGTTTGAAAACTAAGAAACTAATCTTAGGGTTTTTTCTTTTTTAAAATTTTTTATTATTTTGAAGGTAGTAAAATGCAACAGACCAAGACAGAACAAAGCCAATTGAGACACTGCAGTGAAATTGGTACAGAATGTCACAACAGGTTACCAGGATAATGGTAATAGGTACCATAGTGTATCTCGTTATCTTCACAATAGTTGTCCTTTCAATCAGGTATAGCAAAATCAAACCAAATACAGAACATTATAGAACTTATCAAAATGGAATATTGAATAGAGCAATATCATTAATGAGAACAAAGCAAAACAGTGATAACACTGTTTGCCTTCAAAGAGATGGCAGAAGGAAATCCCCCCTATTTGCTATATTGCATATGGTCAGCCTCCCAAGAGATGCTCAGATCTCTGGCTCCCACTTGCTAAGGGGGGTGGGGACAGAATGTTTGATTCTCAGCCCGAGCGCCAGTAGGCTCACAGCCGCTTACCGGGGAGGTGAGCTGGTTGTTTGGTTTCCCGTCGCCCTAAGTTCCAACATGGCACTAATCTTAGTTTTTAAGTATTAGAAAAAGGCCAATAGGCCAGATTCAATCTGCGTGAAAGATTCTGCCCTAGTATAAATTACTGGACATTATGGCTGCTGTCTAACATGGTGGAAGGCCAAAGCAAAAACTACACTTACTCTGACAACCACTTCCTCCTCTTTCCCCTTCAGCCCTGATTACAACTTCTTTTTTCCTTTTCCATAGGTGCAGGAAGAAAATTTCAATCAATTCCTCTTCACCAATGCCCACCCCAAACTCCACCTCTGGCCAGAAGTCATCAGACCTCCTGCCATGTTTGTCTCTGGTTGGAAGAGAAAGTCCAACCCCACAAATTGTGCGTTCCTCTCTGTATCCCCAATAAAGGCCACTTTTTCTTTCCTTTTGCTTCTCTATTGCTCCAGAAAACCTAACATTGTGAGGCTCACCTTGCCAACCCCTGCCTTAGAAGGTTTGATTTTCTTTCAGACCTGAGGATTTGTGGATTGTTCTCATGCAGGTAAGAGAGATGGCCAAAAGTATCACTTTTATCACTCTGGCTCTAATGGAACAAGGACAGAATCTGATGGAGACTTGGAGCCTGAACACTTGTTAGGAGTTCGTTGCAGTGATCCAGGGATGACAATGTTAAATCTGAAAAGTTTTGATGCAGGTAAATGGAGCAAGGCAGACTTGAGAGAGACTCGTGGGTTAGGATTGACAGAATCTAAGGGTTGACATCAAGCATAAGGGAGAGGGAACTCCATTAGCATTCTGACTCAACAAGGAACTAATGCTGGTGCCATTCACTGAATGGAAAGACACAGAAAGAGCTGCAAAGGTGACTGAGGTGGGTCATTTGGAATGTGCTGGATTTGAGCAACTGCACAATATTTATGAGAAGCTATCTAGTTGTTTGCTGGTTGGAAGTCTAAAAAAAGAACTGAAGGACGTAAAGTCATTAGCTTATAAATTAAAAGGCCATAAGTAAGAATGAAGTCTCTCCTGGTGCAGGGTGTGGAGAGAAAGAAATATTAAGAAGGAAGGTGGCAGAGCACAGAACCAGGTGGAGGCCATGGATGAGAGGATAAAAGGAAGAAGGAGCTCAGCAGAAACATCTGGAAAGTAGGCAGCACGCCAGGACAAGGCAGGTCAGAGGGGCCCAAGGAAAGAAGTATTTGGAGGAGACAGATTTTGCAGAGGGATGGAGCAAGAAATGAAAAGCTAGGGTGATTCACAGATTGGATGCAAGAAGCCAAGGTGACATAAAATGGCATCATTTTTGTATATATCTTGTGTACATCATTCCGTATATGGATGATCTCTGGTTTATTGTGGTTTGACTTACAATTTTTCTTCTATATAATAGGTTTCAATGCATTTCAACTTACAGTACTTTCAAGTTATACAATTGTGAGTTTATTAGAATGTAATTCCCTTCTAAGTTGAAAGGACTCATACTTTCAATCATTCCCACAAGATAATACATACCACAATGTAAATGTTATGTCAACAGTTGTTAAACTGTTTTGTGTAAGGAATAATGATAAGGAAAAAATCTATACCTGTCCAAGACATATCAAAATTTTTTCCTATTACTTTTCTATGCACAGTTGATTGAATCATCAGATGTGGAACCCTCAGAAGCAGAGGGCTACCTGTATACAGCAGGGATTTAATGTCAGCTTATTTCAGATTTGCTTGATTTTAATTCATACATCTTCATCTACAATGTGCATTGATTTGACCATGGTGATCATCTATTCATTTACAACAGTTTTATGTGCACCTACTCTGACAGGAACGATGGAAGTCCCTACAAGTAGGAACCTAGCACAGTCTCTGATCCCTAGGAAAAGGAAAATGAATACATACATGGGAGTGAGCAGAGTGGCATGGCTTCCTAGAGGAAATGACGTCTAAACTAATGTAAGAAGACTGAGGAGTTGAGGAGAGGAAGTTGGAACAGTGTCCAGGAAGAGGAAACATGTACAGACCCCCAGAGATGAGATGAAGCAAATGGAGGGGATTTGGAAGACGGCAAAGCCTCAGCCCACCCTCATCATAACCTCTAAGTAACGTGGTATGGCGGTGCCCACTTTACACACAAGGAGTCTGAGGCACAGACAGGTGCAGTAATTGCCAAGTCATGCAAGACAGAGCTGGGGTGTGAACCAGGACGATATGCAAAGCTCATGGATATGGCCTTCACCCGAGAGCTACTGAAGTCCTTTAAGGAGGGAGCTTGAGTGAGGGGGTGGCTTTTGAAAGGCTAGCAGATACCGGTGTGTTCTCTGGTGCCAGTAGCAAGAATGACGGTGCCAATATCGGGGAGTTAACCCTCAGTGAATGTGCACACTCAGTGAAGGTGCCAGCAGATGTCAGAGCCCCTCCAGAAAACAAGCACAGGGCTTGAACGGGATTCCACCAATGGGATAGAATTAGGGTCAGTTGCCAGGTTTCAAGAACTGAGAGAGAGCTGCCAGGATCCCAGCCAAGGCTGAGGAAGGTAAGAACTAGGGGGTTGTGCTCAACAGTGCCAGTGCTATTTTTTTCCCTTCAGTGCTGAGGGCTGCTGAAGCCACCCAGGGCCTTCACACTGAGCTATATCTCCAGCTATATTAGTCACTTTCCTGTTGCTGGCACACAACACCCACAATTTCCAACAGCAGAGTTGTTTTGTTTCTTTTGTTTTGTTTTATTTTGGTTTGGTTTGGTTTTTTGGTAGCCAGGATTGAACTCACGACCTCGGCCTTGCCAGGCAGGCACTTACCCCACTGCGTTAAATCTCCAGCCCAGGAGCAGAGGTTTATTTGGTTCACAGCTTTCTTTGGGTTCAGTCTGAAGCTGGCTAAGTGCAAGACAGAAAACCATGATTGGAGGACCTGGGTGAGGGAAAGCTGCTTACCCTGTGGCTGCCAGAAAGCAAAGAAAGAAGGAAGAAGCCCAGGAAAGAATGTACTTTCCATGTTACAACCCAGGGGGCCACCTCCGGCCAGGTCTCACCACTCAGCAGCTCACTCAGCTATGAACTCAAGGCTGGATGAGTCCACTGAGGGGTATAGCACCCCCATGATCCAATCCAGTCACCTTCCAAACACCTTGGGACACGTTTCAGATTTAATCCATAACACCAGCCATTTTTTGTTTTGTTTGTTTTTTAAACAGGATCTCACAAAGTAGCTAAATTATCCAGACTGGGCTCAAACTTGAGAGCCACCTGCCTCAGCCTCCCAGAGTGCTAGAATTACAGGCATGTGCCAGCATGCCCAGCAGACCTTTTTTCCGGAAGGCAAAAACGTCTACCAGCCTGCTAGAGTTGGCCTAGACACAGAGTCCTGCACTATCTCTTCATACTTCCCTCTTACCTTTTCAAACTTATCTTCCTGCACTCACCCAGGTCCCCCTCACATTTACACCCTCAAATGTTTGCAAAAGGAGTTAGAGGGCACAGCAATAAATAAACGTATGATAAAGTGATGTCAGAGAATGAAGAAGAACAAACGCTGCTGTGGTTTAGACAGAGAGTAACCCCCTAACCTTTAGGGCACAAAGGCCTGGCTGGGAAAGTGATTGAATTATGGGAGCAATAGAGATGATCGACTGTTAAGAGGCAGAGGGAGTGTGGTGGGAAGGGGCTGGTCTGAGGGTGTGACCCGGAAGGGGCTGGTCTGAGGGTGTGACCCGGAAGGGGCTGGTCTCAGGGTGTGACCCGGAAGGGGGTGGGTCTCAGGGTGTGACCCGGAAGGGGCTGGTCTCAGGGTGTGACCCGGAAGTTTTATCTCCCTCCCTGCCTCCCCCCTCCTCTCTCTGCTTCCCAGCTGCCAGGAGGTAAACAGCTTTCCTCTGTCTCTGCCCAGAAGCCAGCCCACCACCAACCACGGACTGTAACCATACCAAAGTGAACCCCTCTTCCTTTAAGTTGTGGGTATTGTGCCCCAGCAATGCGAAAGTGACTAAGACAAATGTTAGGATCAGAAAATTGGGGAGGGGGCAGAAATTAAGCAATGAAAGAGAAAGGGAGTAGAAACACACATATTTGAGCTGTAATGTTCGGCCGCTCTCGTTAGTGGTAAGCTTAAGTCTGGCACTAAGCTTCCACTCAAAGTGGAAAAGAAGCAAGGTCATTGACATAGCTTGTATTGACAGAAAACAGGAGACAAACCCAGCTGTCAGGAAAACTTTTTTAAACACAATTCATGGTCCTTAACTGTGGTCACCCTACTATGCAGTAGAATACCGGAACCTATCTTTTCCATCTAATCGCAACTCTGTACTGATTAACAGGCTGCCTCTCCTCATTCTTTCCTTTCCTTCCTCCTCTTCAGTATATTTTATCTTATTTATTTATTTATACTGGGGAGCAAACTCACAATCTCACACTTGTCAGTAGGTGCTGTGCCGCTGAACTATAATCCCAGCGCCTAAGTATATTTTAAAATAGCTAAAAGCTGAGTGTGTTACTGCACACCTGTAATTCCAGCACTCAATATACAGGCAAGAGGATTGCTGAGAGTTCAAGGCCAGCTAGGCTACATAGTGAGTTCAAAGCCTGCCTGCAATACATAGCAAAACCCTGTCTCAAAATGTTAAAAGCTAATTAATTAAATAGCTAGAATAGAGGACTTAGAATGCTTTCATTATTATAAGGTGATAAATACACTAATTACTCTTGATTAGACCATTACACAATGTATGCTTGTATCAAAGCATCACATGGTACCCCACAAGTTGTACAGTTATTGGGTGTCAAAAATTCACAAATATACAATACATGCTTATGGCCCTTGGCCAGTGAAGTTCCAGGCTGGGTTTTCAAACTGAACTGCTTCCCATCTTCCAACACCCTCACCTACCTTCCCAGCCCCACATTCTGGTTGAAGTTCTTGTATTCACCTGTCTTACAAACAACCTTTGGTCAATACGCTACCCAAATTTCAGAACCCAGTTTAAGATGTTTGGTGCCCATGAAGATGTCTCTTGCTTGCCTTTTCTTCCCTTTCATTATCCTCTGCCTCCTTTTCCCTTCTTTCACAGCACTCCTCACATTCTAGTCTACATTATAATTCAACACATCTGTGTCTCATCTTGGGTGGGGTAGTCTAGTGATTAAAGTGACCACTCAGGAGTCCACCTCCCTGGCCTCAGCCTTGTCACTCAATAGCTGGGCGAGGTTAGACAAGTCACCTAATCTAAGCTCCAGTTTTCCCATCTGGATTATGAGGATTAGAAGAGCATCTGAGCATAAGAGTCTGACACCTGGTGAGCTGCGGCTTTTGAATCAGCCTCTCCCTAATCATCATCTCACCTCTTAAGGATGCCTCAGACAGTGGCCACAGCCACAGGCAGGTCTTCAAATCCAAGTGAATTATAATGAAATAAAATTTAAAAGCCATTCCTCAGTGGTACTAGCCTCATTTTAAGTGCCTGCTGGGACTATTGGCTATCATATTAGTACAAAGAAGATTCCCATCACCATAGAAGGTTCTATGGGTAGCACTGCTCTAGAATAGGAACTCTCAACATTTAAAAAAAATCTTTATTATTTTGAAGGTAGTGAAATACAACAAAACAAGACAGAACAAAGCCAATTGAGACAATGCAGTGAAATTGGTACAGAAGTTCACAGCAGGTTACAGGGATAACAGTAATAGGTACCATAGTATATCTCATTATCTTCACAATAGTTGTTCTTTCAATCAGGTATAGCAAAATCAAACCAAATACAGAACATTATAGAACTTATCAAAACAGAATATTGAATAGAGCAATATCATTAATCAGAACAAAGCAAAACAGTGATAACACTGTTTGCCTTCAAAGAGATGGCAGAAGGAAATCCCCCCATTTGCTATATAGCATATGGTCAGCCTCCCAAGAGATGTTCGGACCTCTGGCTCCCATTTGCTAATGGGGGGGGTGGGGGGTGGATGGGATATTTGATTCTCAGACCACGCGCCAGTAGACTCACAGCTGCTTACCAAGGAAGCGAGCGGGTTGCTTGGTTTCCTGTCGCCCTAAGTTCCAACATGGCATGGATCTCAGGAGACACTGGTTGGTTCTCCCCTGGAACTCAAAATTTTTATGCAGAGGGCTGGATATGTAATTACTTTAGACTTTGTGGCTAGAAAGTCTTTGTGCAACTACTCACCCTTACCACTATAGCGTGAAACAACTGTAGACAACACATAAATCAATGTGTATGGCCAGTATTCCAATAAAACTTTATTTTAAAACTTAAAATTTCATGTAATTTCACAGATCACAAAATAGCATTCTTCTGAGTCCTCCCTCTCCCACCCAACACACTTAAAAATGTAAAAACTGCCAGGCATAGTTGCATATGCCTATAATCCCAGAATTCTGGGTGGCTGAGGCAGGAGGATTACAAGTTGGAGCCCAGTCTGGGCAATTAAGTGACTTATCAAACCCCTATTAAAATAAAGAATAGCTCAGTGTGAAGGCCCTGGGTTCAAGCCTTAGTACAGATAGAAGGAGGAGGAAGAAGAAAAAGATGAGGAAGCCAAGTGCTTACCTTTCCCAGTAGTCATAAAAGGCAAGAAAGTAGAACCTACGTTAGGGCCACAGAAAAGAAGCATAGCTCTAGAGCATCTTGATTTTAGCCTAGTGAGATCCACTAAGCACTGCTAACCTCCAAAACTCCAGGTAATACATCCATGTTGTTTTAAGACACTGTGCTAATAGGAATTTGTTACAGTGGCAAAAGGAAATGAATACACAGACTAATAGGAAAGCTAGATGTGGAACCAATGCCCTACAGTGTGTGTGAGGAGTGAGTGTAACAGAATGGCACCAAAGAGGAGAGGACCCTATTCAGCTGGAGGATGGGCTGGTCCACAGGATTCCAAATGGTTCTCTCACATGACTGCAGCTGTGGTCGGGAGGACAGAAACACTTGGCCCAGCTGGGACCACTGGTTGGCTGGAACTGTTACCCAGTAGTATCAGTGCCCCAAGGCAACCAGGCAAATGTTGCCTGGTTTAGGGCCTAGCCTTGAAATCTAGAACGTCACTCCTATTGCCTTATCTTGGTTAAACAAATGACTTAAACCACCCCAGATTCCATGAGAAAACAATTCAACCTACTCTTCCAGTGGAAAGTATGTCAGCCCCTTGGTCATCACAACTAGCAATAGGAGCCAGTTAAAGGCACTCCTGCTTGTTTTTGTTTTGAACATTTTTATATGGAAAACACAGAGAGAGAGAGATTTTAAATCACACAAAATCATCCAGAAATGGTCACTACTATTGTGAAGAATATTTCAATATTTTTAATGCACTTTCTAGACTCTCCATATATTTTTGTGCTTTTCTACTGAAGAGCATTAAATGGGGAATAGACATTATTAAATACACATGTTGAAAGATTGATTTAGCATAGAGAATAATTTGGCAGGGAGACCAGGTGGAAAGCTATTGCTGCAGTGGAGGCGATGGCTGCTTCAAGGTTGGCCTGTAGAAGAGTGGGGAGAGGGCTCAGTATTCCTTGAGTTTCTCTCTTTTCTATGGTGCTATAACTTTTCTATGGATCATGTTGTGTTGTGTTGTGTTGTTTCACTTTGTGGTGCATTCCCCAGCCTTTTTTTATTTTTTATTTTGAGACAAGGTCTTGCTACATTTCTAAATTGCCCAGGCTGGACTCAAACTTGCAATCCTCCTAGGTGCTGGGATTACAGGTGTACACCACCATAACCCTGATGGACGGTTTAACTTTTTAAAATATATGAAAAATAATTTAAATATTACAGTTTCAAGACAAGCTGTATCCAGAAAGAGGCTGATGAAAGAGCCACATAAATATTTATTTCCCCTCCACACTGCATACCCACCAGAGAGCTGGAATTTCAGTTGCATGATATTCTCACACCAGGGCTCAGGTTTAAAAAGTAACCTCTTTCTAGAACAACTTGGCAAGGGAAAAGGAATGCTAGAGGAGCATAAGCTGGCTCCTAAAGCTTCTTTCTGAAAGATTAGACAACACTTTCTCTTGCATTTCATTAGCCAAAACAAATCAGTGGCAATCAGGTTATAATTGAGGCATTGGTGCCTCACAATGAACAGGCAACTTTCAGATTGCAGCCTTCCCTGTTTCCACACCTACTTACTCTGTTTATCACCATTTGGCAGACATATTTCATTCATTTGTTCTCTCTGGCACAGTGTCTGGCACTTAAGAGGTACAAATGCACACTTGTTGAATATGGTGAACAGCTAAATATTAGAAAGATCATTAGCACAGGAGAAAAATCAGAGAATGTAGACTGAGTTATAACTCTGTCTCTTGCTATATGCCTTAGTGCCAGGCTAAGTAAATACTGGTGAACTAATTTGGTGGTCTTCCCTGGCAAAGTCTAGAATGAAAAATGTACCAGTGGAGAAAGCTCACTTTCCAGCAGCTGAACTGCAGGCAGCTTCAGCGTTCTACATTTTTCTGATCCTTGTTCATACAGCAATACTTTGTGCTTGGCCCTGCACTGTAGGCACACAGGAGTGTCACGTGAGTGTCGCTAAACTCGCACATCACCTCTGGGAGGCAGCTGGCATTATTGTTTCCAGTAACAGTTGGGTAACCAAGACCTATAAGATGGGTGACTTCTTCAAGGTAGAAAACCCAGTCAGCAACAGACCCCTATAGTTTTGATCCCAAAGCCAGAGCCCTTAGGTCATACCATGTTGTTACCTTCCACAACTAACATAATTCATTCCAGGATAATATGAAAGGGAAGGGAAAAGCATATTTTAAGAGAAGGAAGAAGAGAAGAAAGAAGGAGGAGAAAAGGTGGAAAAGAAAGAGAAACAGAAGGAGGTGACTGGACAGAGGAAGCGGAAGAATATCATAATAAAGAGCTTTTAGCCTCTTTAATAAATGGTGCTGGAAAAACTGGCTCTACACATGCTAAAGATTAAAACGGCATCCACAGTTTTCTTCATGCACTAAGCTAAAATCAGACTGAATCAGAGATTTTAATATTAAAACAGAAACATTAATTTCTGTTTTAATATTAAAACAGAAATATCTGCTGGAAGACAGAGTAGGTAAAACTCCTGAAGATATTGGTGTAGGCAAAGACTTTATGAACAAAACCCTAATTGCACAGGAACTACCACAAAGGATCAATAACTGGGATCTCACCCTTCTGAAAAGCTTTTGTACAGCAAGAGAAACCACCAACAGAGTGAACAGACAATGCACAACCTGGGAGAAAATGTCTGCCAGCTGTTCCTCAGACAAAGGATTACTGTCGAGAACATATAAAGAACTCAAAAAAATCAGTCCTCCCAAATTTAAAGACCCAATCCAAAAATGGGCATCTAAGATGAATATATACTCCTCAAACAAAGACATATGAACAGCATATAAATATGTGAAGAAATGTTCAACATCACTGGTCCTTCAAGAGATGCAAATTAAAACAACGCTGAGATTCCACCTCACTCGAGAAAGAATGGCTGTCATCAAGAAATCAAGCAATCACAACTGTTGGCAGCACTGTGGGGAAACAGGACCCCTTCTCCATTGTTGGTGGGAGTGTAGACTGGTGCAACCACTGTGGAAATCAATGTAGAGATGCCTCAAAAAGCTAGGACTAGAGGTTCCATTTGACCCAGCTATTCCCCTCTGGGTATCTTCCCAAAAGAATTTAAAACATCACACCACAGTGATATATGTGCACCCATGTTTATAGCAGCACAATTTGTAATAGCTAGATCTTGGAAACAACAAGCCGATTGACTAAGGAATGAATAAAAAGATGTAGTATTTTTATACAATGGAATACTACACAGCCATAAAGAAGGATAAATTGACTTTACAGGTAAATGGATACAACTTGAGACCATACTCATAAGTGAAGTAAATCAGACACACATGTCAGCATCACATTGTTTCACTAGTGTGAGAAGCTGAAAGAACATATGTAAATGTATGTATGCATATATATATATATATATATATATATATATATATATAATAGTTAAGATAATATACTCCTGATTTCTCTGAGTTCACTAAAGAAAAAGATTTGTGCCAGTATTGTTCAGATAATTGAATGCAGACATCTTGTGCTCTTGGTGAATGATTTGGGTGAATAACAATGTGTGATGTATGTACCATAGTTGTCCCGATTGACATGTTTTGAAATTTTGGTTTGTTGTTGTTGTTGTTTTGTTCAAAATAAAATGGATTTTTGAAAAAAAGAGCTGATACCACCTGACTGGCTGACGTCCAGTGATTTTGTTAGGACAGTCCCCTGGAAAGCCGTTTGTGCTTTCACGACTCCACAGCTGTGTAGACATTAAAATATCCCATGGGTCTTTTCTACTTAGTCCAGGTATCAATCTAGCTAATGTGAAATTGACTGCAAAGTTGGCTGGTTCCTGAGGATCTTTTCCCTCATTTTGATCAGTCAGCAGTCCCTGACTCCCTAATCATATAGTTCATCATAGAATAATATGTTTCTTTAGAATCCGTGGGATGAATGTAATTCTTTTTTCTTTAAGTACTGGACTCAGTAGCTTCCCACTGACCTACATTCCTAGCCTTTATTGATTTACTGATTCATGAGATAGGGTTTTGCTAAGTCACCAAATAGCCCAGGATGGGCTCAAAATTTGGCTCCTCCTACCTCAGTCGCCCAACCTGCCGAGATTGTAGGAATGTGCCACCCGTACCCTGTTCTATAATTCTTTTTCAAATGAATTACAAAGCTTCTCAAGCTTCTCAAGAATAATTGGATTGTTCCCTCCTTTTCTCAACAAAACCCTGTGTCCACAAAAGTTTTGCATATCAAATGAAGCCTCCTCTTCTGCAGTGGAGGCGCTATCACCATACTCCTAATATAGAGCAAGAAGCAGAAGAATTCTACATGTCCTATTTCCAGAACAAAAGATCAAAAGCTCAAAGCAACAAGTGGTCACCAAAAAGAAATATTTTTAGAGAGCTTAACCCACTAGAAGTAACAGATGTCGTTTCCTTTGTACTTTGTCCTCTCTTTCTTACAAAGTAAACCTAGCACAGCATCAGTACAGCCAGTGTCAGGGCTTTCAGTGGCTCCAAGGTCTTGGATAAGATCCTTGCGTAATCTTGTGTTAGAGGTCACTTGACATTCAGCTCTTGGTGGGAATGAAGCCTATCACTGCCTCCCACTCTCTGAGCTTACCTTCAGCTCTCAACCAACACTACTATGTGCATAATCTTTTAGCAGAAAGACAATACACAGTCTACCCTTGAATCCAGCAAATCACAGAAATTCAAAGGTTCTCTTTGAGTCCTTGGGGGAAAGATACAACTGCAATGTCTTTATATAGTCCATGCATCTCTTATGAATAAGCTGCTAGTTTGTTTCTAGTTCATGGCTATCATAATAGAATATTCTCGTATTTTAAGGTGAATAGAACAAATATGACTTTACCTTGGAAAACTAATTTAACACTGGTCCTGCATTCGTTGCAGGACATGTTTTTCATTTGTGCGTCCTCATGACCTGAGGCTTCACCTACACTTGCTTTCTTTTTGTTTTAATTAATTAAGTTTATTGATAGTTTAGGTATACATGTTTGCATGCATCATAGGAAACTTGTATCTATTCACGATATATCTTGATTCTTTTTTCCCATTCCCTGTCCCCTCCCTTCAACCCCTCTTCTCCTCCTTATTTACAAAAGCTTTATTTCTATTTTTTCCTTCTTTTTTTAATTTAATTTTTAATTTTTTTATTTAAAGAGAAACAAAAGCATGTAAAGGGTAGAGATAATAGAGAATTTCAAAAAAAAAGAAGATAAACAATAAGAAATCACTAGTTGATATTTTTTTCCTTCTTTTCTCATGTCTTTCATATAGAAAAAAATTTCCAAGCTAGACCACAGGACTCAATATAAAACCTTTAATGAGGGTGTTGAAGAAATAAGAGAAAAAAAAATATGTGATACTACAGCATGATTTATTTTCCAAACTGATGAATTGGTCTTCAAAAAACTAGAGACAAGCCACTATCTCCAAATAGGGTCAAATATCAGAACAGATACTTTTTGCCTCAAAAAGTTAAAACTCACTCCAAATTGTCTGTCACCTTAATATGAAAATGATTGGTATATTGCTGAAAGCAAAGTGTGTTTACTGCGGAAGGAAATTTAAAAACAGCTGGCCCCTCCTTTGTCCACAGACTGACCTTCCTTTAAAAGGAGGGGCTGAGGATGTAGCTCAGTGGTAGGAGCATGTACTTAGCAGGCACAGTGCCCTGGGTTGGACCCCAGCCCCTGAGGGAGGATAACAGAAGTATGCACACGGGCTCTTCACTTCCCTGTTCTCACATCATTTTTTTGTAGTGTTTGGTTTGATGATGTTAAGCTTGCTGAGCATATATAAAACTCTCACCCTTTAGCTCTTCATTCGAATAAGTTCTGTGCAATGCTGAATTAAGGTTCATGTGCCGATGTGTTCAGTGATTTTTTTAATGTCTCCTCTGACAGCGCCTGTAGCATGTAATGGTTACCCAAGAAACCAGACGTTGCAGTCACAGAATGATTCTTTCTAAAATTAGAAATTATTTACAATCCAGCATTTTCCATGACTGGCTGACATCACCTTCAGTGATATCAATTAAAAATGAAATTGCCAAACATATAATATTTCATTGCCCAGTAAATTAATTAACAGAAAAGTGAGCCAGAAAAAAACTCATGATCAAGATATAAAAAACACACGCCATTGGCAGGTAGACCCATCAGAACCCCCAAGACCCAGCACAGCCAGGCCCAGGCATGCTGGCACACACACACCTTTGGAGGGCAAAGAAATCAGCGAGCCCAGCAATGTGGAAGTGTCTGAAAGGGCAATGAGGAACCAGCAGTGGGGTTCTAGAGAATTCCACCAACAGAAGACCAGTCCCAGCCTCCATATCCAGAGGCCAAGATCAGCTCCATACCCAGCACAATTCCCATGGCAAACTGGGCGGGAGTACACAGCACATTTCTGACATGTACACTATCACAGAAGTGTAAACTCCAGTAGTGTTTTACTAATTTTATTCTCCCTTGTTTGTCTGATTGGCTATCCTTTTCCTGTCTGGTTGAATGTCATCTTGTTTTGCTTTGTATTTTGTCGTTGTATAAATTTTGGATAATTTTTTCCCCACTCTTTCTCTGGTCTCTTCTTTTCTTGTTTTCCTTTTCATTTTTCTTCTCTTCCTTCTTTTTTCACAGTCTTAGCTTTCTTTTTCATTTTCTTTTATTTATTCATTTTCTCACTTTCTTCAACTACATCAACATGAGTTTAAACTTTCAACTGAGTCAACATTGTCTCTTCCCTTTCTGATTACTCCTTCACTTTGTCTCATTCTTTCCCGCCTGTGTCCTCTGGTTTTCAAAACTCAGATGATCATCCTTTGATCTCCAGCCTTAATTCTACTATGTTGGATCTCATTCATCACTTTATCCTATACCCTACCCATTTTGACCCTCCCCCACCCCTGAGAAAGAGTAAAAACCGTCCACTAAGGGGGGAAATCACTGCATACAAGTACATGGTATACGTTTGATTTTGTTAGATAACTTTAGAGTTTGTTCCTGTAGTTGAAGGTAGCAGGTTAATGGTTACCATAGTTTGTCAGTAGTTATGCTTTACTTGAAACTATTGTTATTACTAACTTTACTACTTTAGTCAGAATGTCATATGTGTTATAATCAGTGTGCTGCCCTGTATGATAACACTGTGATTGTATGGTGTGATAATCATCAACACAGCCCAATACCAAAGGATTGGATGCTGAGCCAACTAGTGACTTTACATCTTATAGAAATTGGGAAGATAAGTTTTGGGATAGCTATAAAGAACCACCTATGTCTAGAGGACATCCCTGAAGAACAGACATTTCCTAGGGAAGCCTCAATATTGGTGATAAAGCTATCTATCGTAAGAAATCAGAAGCATCAATATAGAAAACAAAATAAAATAAAATAAAAAATGACAAGACATAGAAGCAAAATGCAACCCTATAACTGCAGCCCACCCAGAACAATCCCAGAATACAATGAGACAGACGAAACTGGAAGTCAAACACTGGAATTTTCTGAAATAATGGCAACAGAAGTGAAAAAATGAGTGGAAAAGGTAATAGACAAAATAATCTTTCAGGTACAAAAAGAAGTGAGACTTGAAAGATATTAGAGAAGACACAAATAAAAAAATAGATGAGCTTAGAAAAATGATGGAAATAAAAAATGCCCAACATAAGAAAGAAATGGAATCCATGAAACAGACCTAAACAGAAATCCAAGAGATTAAAACCACCACTGAAAAATGTGCAACAGATTAAATAAGGAGAGGATGGATTATCAGATCTTGAAGACAGAATTATAACTAGTGATCATGAAAAGAAAAATGTCTTAAAAATAGCAAGAGATGATGAAAAAAATCAAAAAACTCTCCATAGAAATAATGGCCGAAAACTTTCCAAGCATGGATAAATAATTTGACATACAAATAAATGAAGCACATAGAACTCCAAACAGTGATGACCAAAATAAAACTATACCAAGTCATAAAATAATCAAGATTCCAGACATTCAACACTAAAACAGAATATTAAAAGCTGTTAAAGAAAAGAAATAGATCACCTATAAAGGAAAGCCCATCAGAATCATGGCAGACTTCTCAACACAAACCCTCAAGTTAATAAGAGCTTGGAGTGAAATATTTTAAGTCCTGAAAGGAAACAGCTTCCAACCTAAATTGCTGTACCCTGAAAATCTATCTTTCAAAATTAATGGAGAAATGGGATACTTCCATGACAAAGAACAACTGAAGAAATTCATGACCACCAAACCAGCCCTACAAAGAATACTGAAAGATATTCTAGACAGAGATAAAAATCATCACAATTCCAAGAACAACATAAGAAAGAAACCACCAGCAGGGCAAGCAATACAGAGAGGAAAATCAGAGAACCAACAGCAGAAAAATATCATGACAAAGATAAGCCAGTGCATAGCAGTTATAACCATCAATGTAAATGGCCTCAATTCACCAATCAAAAGAAATATACTTGGATCAAGAAATAATATCCACCAATATACAAAAAACACATTTAACTCAAAAAGAAACTCATATACTCAAAGTCAAAGGCTGGAAAACAGTCTTCCATGCAACAAGAAAAGAGAAAATAGCAGGGGTAGCTATTCTGTTTGCAGACAATGTGAACTTCAAACCAAGAATGATCAAAAGAGATAAAGAAGGTCACTATGTACTTCTTAGGGGAAAACTTCAAGAAGAAGATAACAATCATAAATATATATGCACCAAATATAGGAGCACCCAATATATAAGACAATTATTAATAGATATGAAAAATCAAATAAGTGATAACACAGTTGTAACAAGAAATGTTAATAGCCCACTGTTATAAAGAGATAGATCAACTAGACAAAAAAAAAATCAGCAAAGAGATATCAGAACTAAACCAAATTGGTGAACAAATGGACTTAGTAGATGTCTTCAGAGTGTTCCATCCAACATCATCAGAATACACATTCTTCTTGGCTGCACATGGGACATTCTCTAGAATATTCCATATACTAGCCCACAGAGCATACTTAAGTAGTTTCAAAGGAATTAAAATTATCTTTTGTGTATTATCTGTCCACAGTGCAATGAAATTAGAAATTAATGGCAAAAGAAACCACAAAAACAGCATAAACACAAGGAAATTAAATAGCACCCTCCTAAACAACCAGTAGGTCACAGAAAAATTGAAGAAGAAATTAAACAATATCTACAACTAAACAAGAAAACAGATACAACATACCAAAACTTATAAGACACAATGAAAGAAGTCCTAAGAGGAAAATTTATAGCTGAAAATTCTCACATCACGAAAACAGAAGAAGTGCAAATAAACATCCTAATGTTGCACTTCAAGCTTCTAGGAAAAAAAATAAAAGAGCAAGACAAGCCCAAAGCCCATACAAGGGAGGAGAGTGTAAAGATCAGAGCAGAAATTACTACAATGGAGACTAAGAAAACAACACAAAGAATTAGTGAATTGAAGAGTTGGCTCTTTAAAAGAACAGATAAAATGATAAACTCTTAGCCAACCTTATCCAAAAAAAGAAAGAGAAGACTCAGATTCAAGCACTGAGGAATGAAAAGTGTGAAATCACTTCAGATACTGTGGAAATATAGAAGATAATCAGTAACTATTTTGAAAACCTTTACTCCCATAGGATAGAAAACACAGAAGACATGGGCAGATTCTTATACACATATGAATTACAGATGCTGTATCAAGAAAATACAAAAATTCTGAATAACCCAGTATCAGTTAATGAGAAAAATTTACCAACAAAGAAATACCCAGGTCCTGATGGACTCACTGGTGAATTCTACAAGAAATTTAGAGGAAAATTTTATGCCAATATGGCACAAACTCTTTAATGAAATTGAAAAAGAAGCAATACTCCCTAATTCATTCCTAAATTTTTCTCTGTTACCAAAACCAGAGAAAAAGGAGAACTACAGGCCAATCTCCCTAACGGACATAGATGCAAAAATCCTCAATAAGATACCAGCAAACAGAATGCAACAAATTGTCAAGAAGATTATACACCATGACTAAGTAGGCTTCATCCCAGGAATGCAGGAATGGTTCAATATGCACAAATCAATAAATGTAATACGCCATATCAACGGAACCAAAGACAAAAATCACATGATCATCTCAATAAATGCAGAAAAAACTTTTGATAAAGTCCAACAATCATTCATGATTAAAAAAAACCCACAGAAAATTGGAATAGATGGTCTTTACCTCAATCTGATAAAAAGCCACGTATCACAGACCAACAGCCAACATCATCCTAAATGGACAGAAACTGAAAGCTTTCACTCTAAAATCAGGAACAAGACAAAGATGTCCATTATCACCATTCCTATTCAATATAGTACTGGAAACATTAGCCAAAGCAATTAGACAAGAGACAGAAATAAAAGGGATAAGGTTAGGAAAGGAAAAAGTTAAATTCTCATTGTTTACAGATGATGCATTACATGGAAGATCCCAAAAACTCCACCAAAAAGCTTCTAGATTTAATAAGCAAATTCAGTAACATAGCTGGATACGAAGCTAGCACTCAAAAATCAATAGCATTCCTCAAGCAATTCACTGAGAGAGAAATTAGAGAAACCACACCCTTCACAGTAGCATCCAATACAATTTGCAATCAGTCTAAAAAAGGAAGTAACAGATTTATACGTTAAAAATTACTCTGAAAAAAGAGATTGAAGAGGATATCAGAAAATAGAAAGATATTTCTTGCTCATGGAAGGACCAACATAGTGAAAGATAGAACCAACATAGTGAAAATTGTCATACAGATTTAATGCAATCCCAATCAAAATTTCCAATCAAAATCAGCATATCTCATACACCTAGAGAAAACATTCTTAAAATTTGTTTGGAAACAGAAGACTAGAATAACAAAAGCAATTCTGGGCAACAAAAGCAAAGCAAGAAGCATAACAATCCCTGACTTAAAATTATACCTCAAAGTTACTGTGATAAAATCAACATGGTGCTGGCAAAAAAAAAAAAAAAAAGACCTGAGGATCTGTGGAACATATTAGAAGATGCAGACACAACTACAAACACACTCTGCCACTTATCTTTGACAAAGGGGCTAAACATGTTCACTGGGAGAGAAATAACCTCTCTAATAAATGATGCTGGAAAAACTGGCTCTCTACATGCCAAAGACTAAAAGGAGAACCACGTCTGTCACTACACACTAAAGTCAAAATGGATCAAAAACCTAAACATTAAAACAGAAACACTAAGTATACTGAAAAAGAAAGTAGATAGAAATCTTGAAGACATGGGTATAGGTAGAGAGTTTATGAACAAAATCCAAACTACATGGGAAATACTTCAAAGAATCAACAATTGGGATCTCATCTTACTAAAAAGCTCTTGCACATCAGAGGAAATCACCAACAGAGTGGAAAAAAATTTTAGCCAACGGTCCCTCAGACAAAGGAGTTATACTTAAAACATATAAAGAATTGAAAACATCAGACCTCCCCTCAATTCAAAGATCCAAACCAAATATGGGCATCTGAGATGAATAGGCACTTCTCAGGTCAAGACATAAAAATAGTAAATAAATATATGAAGAAATGTTCAACATCACTGGTCATTCAAGAGATGCAAATTAAAACAACACCGAGATTCCATCTCACTCCAGTAAGAATAGCTATCAAGAAATTAACAAATGCTGGAGGAGCTTTGGGGGAAAAGGAACCCTTCTCCCCTGCTGTTGGGAGTACAGACTGGTACAACCACTGTGGAAATCAGTGTTGAGATTCCTCCAAAAAAAGCTAAGACTAGTGGTCCCATTCAATCCAGCCACTCCCCTTCTGGGTATTTTCCCAAACGAATTAAAAATATCATGTGCACCCCTGTTTATAAAAGCACAATTTGTAACAACTAAATCTTGGAAACAACACAAATGCCCATCAACCAAGGTGAGGATAATAACAATGTATTTCTATACAATAAAGTGCTACTCAGCCATAACAAAGGACAAACTTGAGACTTTTATAGGTAAATGGATGCAACTTGAGACCATACTCGTAAGTGAAATAAATCAGACTCGCATGTATAAACATCATATTCTCCCTGGTGTAAGAAGCTGAAAGGGTAAGTGAGATCCAAATGTATAATAGATATTGTGAAATGGGAGGAAACTGCTCAAAAGGAAACAGAAACTGGATGGGGAAAAGGAGAAAAGAAAAAATAAATTTAAAATATATACATACATACAATAGTTAAGATAGTTATACTAGTTTCTATTAGTTCATTGAAAAGAAAGGTTTGTACTTATATTTTTGATCAATTTTTCATTTCTATGTCTTGTAATCTGAGCACCTACTTTGAAGATAACAATATACAATGTATTTACCATAGTTACTCTCCTACTAGCTTGTTTCAAAATTGTGTATAATTTCTGTTGTTTTTTCTCTTTAAAAAATTTAACATTGGGTGGGCCGGGGATTTGGCTCAGCAGTATAAGCGCCTGCCTGGCAAGCATGACATCGTGAGTTCAATCCCCGGTACAAAAAAATAAA
This sequence comes from Hydrochoerus hydrochaeris, assembly GCA_004027455.1. Lineage (NCBI taxonomy): Eukaryota > Metazoa > Chordata > Mammalia > Rodentia > Hydrochaeridae > Hydrochoerus > Hydrochoerus hydrochaeris. The sequence continues at coordinate 103,882 of PVLA01004749.1, forward strand.
TAAATAACATTAACAAATTATTATTCATTTGTTTATATGAGATTACACCAAACTGGCCCTCCTTTGCAGTCTGTAATTTTATGCTATGCTCATGCATCACTATTATCCCTATTATGTTTTCTAAGTAATAAAAACTTTGAGCAATACAAGGCCTTGAAAATGCTAAGCACAAGTTCTATCACTGACTCATAGCCTCAGTTCCCAAAATAATATATTTTTAAGGAAAAAGCTATGTATTTTTAGTGTCTTTTGTTTCATTTTTTTCTTTGTTTGGACAAGGGATTCTGCATTTCCATTTTGAACCAGACTGTACATTTTGATCCTGGTTGGAAATTTATGATGTTGTAAAACCTCGCAGGCGCATCCCAGCATGCCTTGAGCAGAGAAGGCAGGCAAATGTTCACTTTGGGGGGTTGGCCTGGGACCCCTAGAATGTGTGTTGGCGGGGAGAAATGAGCAGCAAGCCTCAAGCCTGCTTTCCACCGGAGGAGTGAGACACAGCAGCGATGGGGAAGACTGCTCCTGCCAGGCAAGGCGCGTACCCACGAGCTCCCAGAGTATTAGAAGCTGACAAGTCGACAAGGCTGGGGCCACACTGAAGGACCCCATCTGCTGCCATCCAGGGCAGCAGAAGAAGTGGCCTGAAAGCACTGGAGCAGAAGCAGATCGGGAGAGCGCAGGGGTCTGCTGGTGACCACCTCACCATGAGAAATGAGGTGGTGCAGAGGGGTTTGTGGACGCCCTTGGAATGACTACAAGTGGGTCCCGAGGAGAGCCAGCACTTAGAAGCAACTGGACAGCAGCCTTGATGGAAGAGCATCAGTAAGAAAGGACAACACAGCTGTCACTGGTGAAGACTTTACATCTTTCCCTTTTATCCCCCTCCTGTCCCCCACTCAGGGGAAATGGAAGTGGAGGGAACAGGACAAGTGAGGAGCAGAGAGGAAGGAGAAGCTCCGTAGTTTCCAGCTGGTTTTGAGAGAGAACTTTTAATCATATACATGGCTATATTGTTCTGCTCTGTGGAAGAGCTTGAAAAGCTGGAGTCTTTGTCCACACCACGCACATACTGAGGTGTATATATAAGGTGAAAAGGATTATGCCTACAGAAAAACAAACTGTCTCCCACTGGCCTCTTTATGTTTACGTCAGCAACCAGTTCTGTGTGCAAAGCAATACACATTTTTTAAAAACACAAATGGCCTGCGGTGATCAGGATGGAGTATCAGCTTGACTGGCTTTGGGATCTGCCCCCATGATTTGTGGTGCACATATGGGGTGCGACGGGGTGGGTCATGGGGACGTGGCCTTGGTGTGTATGTCTAGTCCCTGCCATCTTCCTCTCTGCACTGTCCTCCTGCCCTGCTTGCCAGCTACCACGTCCCTCTGCCTGCTGGCCCTGGATTAATCCCCTGAGAATGTGAGTCAGGTTAAACTTCTCCTTTGAGTTGTGGGTGTTATGCTAATATATGGCCATGCATGATAAATCTTGTGCTGTGTTATTTTTCCATGCAACAACTTATCTTAGACATGGTTCTATGTTAGTACCAATAGAGGTGCTTATTTCTTTTCATGACTGCATCATATTTGCTATGGTTTGAACATCTTCACCTAAACTCATACTGAAATTGAATCTCCAATTTGAGGTATTTGGAACAGGTGGGGCCTTTGGGAGGTAATTAGAATTGAGGGAAATCATAAGGGTGGGTCCCTCATGACAGCTTTCATGATTTTATAAGAAGAGGAAAAGAGACTCCAGTGGCAAGCTTGACCTCTCACCAGGATGCTCTCTGCCATGTTAAGATGCAGCAGGAAAGCCAGCTCCATGCAGCTCACCAGATGCAGAGTGGAAGCCAGCTCCATGCTCCAGATTCTTCAGCTAACAAAACTCCAGTCTTTATAAATTATCCAATCTATGCTATTCAGTGATAGAAACAGAAAGCAGACAAAGACAAGATTACCTCAATAGATGCACCACAAGGAATGCAACCAAGATGCCCCCTTTTGCTGGATATTTAGCTGCTTTTGAGTAGGTATATTCTTTTTCAAATTTTCAGAGGCTGCACAGTATGTGATATCACCATAGACTGATCCAGAAGCAGATCTGTGAACCCAGATGCCTGCTACTAAGCCACACATTAAAGAGGTATATGGAATGCAAAATAACACATTTCTTCTCCCTACTTTTATTTGATTGGAGTACTAAAAAATTAATGTTAAATTCAATAAGTATATTGTTATTAGTGAATTAATAAATGTTTGGAACTTCTCATTTTTAATTTCTACTTTACTAAATAATGATAGGTATAGCCCATAAAAACAAAAGGTATTTGGGATCTCAATAATACTTAAGAGTATAAAGAAGATCCGAAGGTTTGAGAGCCATTACCATAGTTAACTGATATTTGGTAGTAACACCAGTTAAATTTGAGCAATGCTGCTCAAAATCAGCAGAAAAAGCAGCACGATAGGAAGATAATTTTTTGCATGAAATTTAAACTATTGATTCTAGTTTGTGGCAACCAGCCACAAATATTTCTTGAACAACTGCCACCCAGCCAAGCATTTCTCTAGGTGTTAGGAAAAGACCAAGACCCCACCTTACAAAGCTTGTCTCTAGAAGGAGAAAACGGTAAATATGTAAATAAAGAAGTAAACAAAATAATTTTGGGTTATGATCACAGTTTGGAAGGAAATACAAAGACTAATATGACAAGAATTCTTGGGAGTAGAAAGTAGAATATATGGTCATGAGAAATTGCATGCTTCACTTCAAAAGGACTTAAGAACCCATATTTGGATAGAATCATGGATGGAGAGAATAGAAGAAAATGCAGTAACATTTCACAACAGAAGTAGTCAATGCATAAAATGGAACATAATAAGCAATGCAGACTTTGCTGCGGGTCAAATCTCTTTTTCTGCAAATCTCTTTTTCTAAACCATTCCCTGCGAGTCACTGAAGCAGGAGGCTTTCAAGAGTCCAGAAGAAAGACAGCCCATCGGAAGTGTGTGCTGATGTTTCCTGGAATGAAAGTCAGAAGCAGACAGAGCATTCCAGAGGGTGAGGTCAGATGAGTATCATCTGCAGATAGAGACTGACTTAAACCCCACAAGTGGGAACAGATCCCTGGGAGGAAGTGGAGAGAGAAGAGCCCTAGGAAAGAGCCACTCGAAATATTTTGAGAATGTCTCATCTGATGTTCTTGAACTTTCATAAAGAATTAGAAGCCCACTAAAAGACAGTTCTGACCTCAGTGGAGTAATGAGAAGTCCAGCCCGCACCCACTTTACCTATGCAACAGTGAAAACATTGTCATGTTTTTGAATCACACACCAGCTTTTTATTCTTTGCACGTATTTACGATAAACTAGGAAAACAGAAGATCATGGACATAACAGGCACCAAAATAAACAAGGGCATTTGGTTTTAGCCAATAAACATCTGCAAGTTCACATTTCCGTTTATAACAGAGAATCTCACTCATCAGCAATTTAGAGCTGGTGTGCACACCTCAGCTTATACGCCAGCCTCCTTTCCGATAATGTTCCTAAAATTAAAGGAATAGTCGAAATGAACCAGTACATTTCATTCCAGTTCAGCACCGACTGACACAGTGGACCTTCTCTTGCATCTCCAGCTCCTACCTGTACTCCAGCCACTTCTGCATCTTGCATGAGTCCACCCTCAACCCTGATGCAGAGCCCAAATACTTCCTGGACATGTCCTTGGATCTTTGCACTCAAAAGGACCCCAGGCCCCAGTTCCCAAAGCTGTTTGTCTTTCTGAGTCATCTGTGTGATTGGCTCCACTCTCCATGCTAAGAACCCTGGGTGTACCTAAGCTCAGATGCAATGCTGTCTCTATGTATGTATCTGTAGTAAGGGTTTTTGCAGGAGAATAAAATGTGAAAATGCAAAGAACAGGCCAGAAGGCATCCCAGGATCAACTCCAGTGTGGATCTGTAGACCCAGTCCATGGACTCCCACTTGAACTTCACAAAGAGTAGCCCTACATCAAGGCTGAACAAGCTGCTACGGAGTAGGAGGCTATATTGCTTTGGTCCCGAGAATGTCCAAACTGGGCACGGGGGTCTTGATACGATAGCACAGCTCTTTCTCAGCGAGAGTCCTGGGAAGCTACCACCACTTACCTGACTGTGCTAGAATCGCAGGCATTTCATACAACTTCAATTCTTCATACCCAAGGATGGCTACAGTCACTTGAAAAGCAAAAACAGAAAATAACAAGTTTGGCAAATGTGGAGAACTGGAGCTCTTCTACACTGCCAGGGGAGTACAGCATGGTTCAGCTGCTATGGAAAACAATTTTTCAGTTACCCAAAAGTTAAATACAGAAGTACTACATGACCCAGACTCCTTACTCCTAGGATTCCTAAGAATTTCCAAAGCAAAGGAGTACATACACATATGCATATTCATAATACTCACTAAGTCAAAAGGCAGAAGCAAACTAAATTTGCATTAGCTGATGAGAGTATAGTCATGGATGGTCCACTCAGTGGATTATTGTTCAGCCACAAAAGTGAATGAAATGCTGATATATATTATAAAACAGACCTTGGAAACATTCACTAAAGCCAAAGAAGCCTGACCCAAAAGGGGACATGTTGTATGACACTATTTATACAAAATCTCCAGACTAGAAACAAAAATCAGATTCTCAGTTGTGAGAAGCTGGTGTAGGAAGAACAGGCAGTAAGTGCTTAAGGGATACAGGTTTTCTTGTGGAGGGATAAAAACGTTTTGGAAATAAAAATGATGACTGTCAAGCATTGTGAATGGACTGCCAGTGGATTGTTCACTTAAAACAGCAAGTGACATGTGAATTTTGCCTCGATAGAAAAATTAGTTAGCCAGGTATGCAGGCACACAGCTATCATCAAAGCACTGTGGGAGGCCGAGGCAGAAGGACCCTAAGTTCAAGCCCCACCTAGGCAATGTAGCAACTTAGTCAGACCTTGCTTGATAATAAAAAAGGGCTGGGGACATAGTAGTGTTCTATCCCCACATGTATACACACACACATACACATACTCATACACACGCGTATACACACACACATTCTCTCTGCTCTGTATAATTCACACATTAACCTAAGACAGGAAAAAAACCAAAGTATTTTCATTGTTGTCACCATGGACACAGGCAGGTGGCAGTAGTAAGGCAGCACCTCCTCATTCACTGCCTTCATCAGCAGAAAATTCCTGTGGGAGTGCCAAAAGAACAGGTCCCCTGCATGTGTGACGCATTTCCTGAGACTCCCAATCATCACTGGGAAAGATCTGGAAGGGATGTGAATGCCCTTTAGAGAACAGAGGCAAAATCCAGTGACATTTGGATAACTGATTCACACTAAAAAGCCAGAGAGGAAGCCCAGGTCTTACATGCTAACCTATCCGGCTTCATTTGCATCTTCATTTGCAGGCTATTGCATCCCCCAGCTACCAAGCTCGGGTCTCCCACTTGTATTGGCACGGCAGCCTCCCTCTCTGGTCTCTGCCTCTTCCCACCATCCCTCTTTCTCATCTTCTACTTCTCCTGCTCCCTTGAGCTCCCCAAGATGCAAGTCTGATTTTGTAGATCACCCCTCTCTCTTCACATGCTTGCTGTAACTCCTACAACCTGAGAACATATTCTTTGCTTTGCCTGGAATCAATCTGATCTTTCTCTGGACATTTGTACATCACTGGGTCCAAGGGAGGCCCTGGCAAGAGAAAGGGTGTTAAAATCTGATCAAGCTAAAGGGTCAAATATTTATCCAATAATGGTAGCAGTGTGTGTTTGTCAGCTTTCTATCACTGTGACAAAATGCCTGAGATAATCAGCTGATAGGAGGGAAGACTTATTTTGGCTCACGGTTTCAGAGGCATTTGTCCATGGTTACTTGGCTCCACAATTCTAGTTCTATGCAAGGCAGAGTATCATGGTGGAGAACACATGGTGGAATGGTGGTGGTTACCTCATGGCAACCAAGTGGCTGGGACAGAGCAAGCTCATATTTATACCAAAGTCCCTACTGCCAAACCCTTTAAGCTATGTCCATAAATGGATCAACCTACCTGATGAGGTCAAAGTCCTAACGATCCAATAATTTCCCCAAAGCCCCGCCTCTTAACAATTTTGTGCTAGGGACTAAGCCTTTGACACATGAACTTTATAGAGAGATCTCTAGGATCCAAACCATGGCACAGCTTGAGGGACCAGAGAGACAGAGGAAACATAAAAATAAGCATGGTGGCACATGCCTGTAATCCCAGCACTCAGGAGGTTGAGGCAAGAGGATCACTGTGAGTTCAAGGCCAACCTGGGCTACAAAGTGAGTTCAAGGTCAATCTGAACTGCATAGCAAAACCATGTCTCAAAAAAAAGAACTAATAATAATACATACTCCTTATTGTAAAATTATTTGAAAATAGGGAGTGCATCCTTTTGTTCATAATGTGCTGTCTTCTGCTTGGTGCATAAGTCATTTTAGATGGGAAGCAATGTCTCAGATTCATAGATTTTTAAACTAGAAAGTAATTGTTTCACCTAACTTTTTAAAAACTAACTTTTGTTTTACAAGACACTGGGCTGTGCTAATACCTGCAGTAAAAAGTAACAAGAATGAACCTTGTCAGTGTTAAGTTTACTACCTTAGTGCCTTAATGAACTCTGCATCCCAAACAAACCAAGGAGTGTCCTTGAAAGAGGCTATGAGAAGGCAAAAATTTTATGAGGTTTGTGTTAAGTAGTTCTAGGAAAGAAGGGTAGAAGAAATTGGAGTCAGGTCAGGATTAAGTGTGTCATGAAACAGATGGGTTTGAAATTGGTTACCTCCAAAATCTTTGCTCGGGGAGTGAGAGGGATAATGTGGGTCTTGGAAAGGCATTGCTAAGAAAGACTGAGTCACTCAATGTCAACAGTACTGCAGCTGTGGTGTGGCCTTGGGTTACATTCCAGGCTCTGTTGGTCTTGCATCACCCTGATTTATGATCATTGGGGGGTGGACTTTGCAGTCTGTTTACCATAACTGATTTTTACTTCCTCAGGTGCCACACAAAGCTAGTGCATATACCTAGAAAAGAAAGCTCTATCTTTAGGCCTGGGAAGTACTTCCAGACAATGTTTAATACTAAATACGATCCTGGGATTTCTAGAACTTTTAACAAACCAAGGTGAATTGTGAATTTCAATTCATTTTCAATACAGCCACCTAAATGATTCAGTCAAATTGCAAGCCAAAAAATCCAGGAATTTCTCACACAGCCCCAACTGTCACACATGACCATTCTAAGATCTTTTCCTACCAAATTACCCCCTTCTCTCTACCTGACTACCCTGCTGTCCCATGAACACAGGGATTTGTTTGGGCTCAAATGCTTTCCTCCCGAGACTGAATAACCTGCTCCCTCCCTCTCTCAGGTCTATGTCCACATGGAACTTTCCACAAAGCCCCTCACTCCCATTACCCTGCCCCAGCCCAACATTCCAGGACACGTTCTCACCACTTTATAGTTCTTCTCAGCACTTATAAACACTTAGATATCACACAATTTATTTTTTAAATTCGTGGTCTCTTCTCCATGCAAGGTAGGAATCTTTATTTATTTTGTCCAGTGGTATGTTCCTAAGACCAGAACTGTGGCTGCCACATAATAGACATTTGACAACGATTTACTGGCTAGGGCTGGGATGTAGCTTAACGGTAGAGTATTTGCGTAGCAGGTGCAAGGTTCTATGTTTGATCCCAGAATTGCAAAAATAAAATAATATATATATATATATATATATATATATATACACACACACACACATATATCCTTTCCAAATTTTTCCTCCTATGGAGGTAGTGGTGAAGGAAATATCTATGCTTTCCATTTATATTTGGAAAAGGTTTTCTCCCCTGCCCCCCTCCCCCAGGAAGACCATAGGGAGTCTCTGGGTCTCTTCCAGGTTTTTGAATCAATTCACCATGTTTTATTTAACTCTCAAATCTTCAAGATCCACCTTACCTGCCTGGAGTTAACGCTACAGTCACTAGATGGCGCTGTTCATCAAGAAGCTCAGAAGGCCGAGCCACCCCAGCCCTCCACTCCAAACCAGCCTCTCCCAGAGCAGTGAGGAGCTCGGCGTAAACTTGCCGCTGTATCTCAAGGCTAAGAAGAAGAAATCTAAAGTTTCTGCAAAACCACTTACCAGCTCGCCCAGGTCTATCCAGGAGCCCAGGCTAAGCCTTTGGTTGAGAACAAAGGATGTTTTTTGGTATTTCTGGCACTGCCCGTGGAGAATCTAAGCACGGAGCACAGACTTGGCTCTCTTTGAAAAACTGCAAATCCCGTACCTGCCTGCTCATACTTGGCCTGTGGTCGTGGGGGCACAATTTTACCTCTTTCCCTACCCCTCACCTCTCCGCCGCGGTGTCGGATTAAGCCCAGGTTCAGATGTCAATGGCATTTGTAGCCCGAGCTGCTGCAATGTTTGCAGTGGCGGAAAAGGGCAGTGTGGGAACTCAGCAAGAGGAGCTGATGGCTCACAACGCCCCTTCACGAATTGTCCCAGGCCCCGGGGCGATTTGCTTAACATTCCTCAACCTTGTTTTCCGTAGCTGCATCATCCCAGGCAAAACAACACCTGCACCAGACAGATGGGTAAGCATCAGATGAGAACCAGCCCCAGGCGCCAAGCCAAGCTTCTGGAAAGCTGTGTGTTCCATTTCCCAGGATCACCTATAATTATACTCCAAAATAAGGCTGACCTTCTGAGTCCTGCGTGTGTGTGTGTGTGTGTGTGTGTGTGTGTGTGTGTGTGCTGGGAAGTGAACCCAGGGCCTTTTCACTGACCTACAGAGCCACCCTGTTTTTTATTTTTCATTTTGAGACAGGGTCTCATTAAGTTGCTAAATTCCTCGAGTTGGGCTGGGCTGCACTGGGCCACCTTGTGCACTGGGCCACATTGGAGTGCTGGCAATCCAAGTGTGTGTTACCACTCCCAGCACCCTCTTGCCTGGCTTTGAGGTGTCCCCCTGCATAAAAACTCCACCACTGAACTTCTCTACACTGCCTTGGGTAACAGACCACTAGCTACAGGTGTGTCAGCAAAAGTTTTCATGAATAAGCATCTTCAGTCCAGAGGTATTTGAGAACCTGTGATTTTCCTTGGTGTCTTTGGAAAAATTTTGTGGAAGAAAAGAAAAACAAAAAAGGACAGGTGAGGAAAGACAGGATAAAGACAGCAGTTCACTCTTTAATGAAATGCCATCATTCTTCTTAGGCTCTATCCAGGGAACATTAGAATGGTTGTTGGTTTTTGTTTCTAGTCCCTTCATTTTCTATCAGTAGACCCGGAAGCATGGTTCCATTTGGGGCCATAACTGGGAGAGTTTCTTTGCTGCAGCCATGCCATCTCACATAAACTGTGCTTAGTGTCAGAAACAAGCCAAGGAAACAAACTCCACTGTATCTCTTGCTCATCAGACATCTGCCCTGGAACTTCCTGTTTGCCAATCAAGTTAAATCACCTCTTCCAGAAATGGCCCAGCCCCTCCCCTCCTACCCTAGTACTGCTGGGCTGACTCCTTCATCTTTTTCCAGGTTGTGACACATCAGCCTCCTCTCTCCCCACTTCCACATCCCCTGCCCTTCTTCCTGTACCCACCACAACCTGGGCCATCACGGTTCACCTCTTTCTCAGGTCACATTCTGGGCTCTGCGACCTAGCAGAAAAGAAAAGGAAATTATTTCCTGTGACTTGGTTTTATAAAAATAGGATGAGTTTTATAGAAAGAAGACCAGAGTGGCTTCCATTCACCTACTAGTTTCTCTAATTACAGGTGGTCCAGTGTCAAGGACAGCCATTCTGGGTGACAGGAGGGTTGCGTCAGACAGGATGTTTCATTTCCAACTTCCCCTCTTCGTGCCCTGTGCATGCCCCAGTCAGCATTTTAAAATTACAACTTGATTGTTATACAAATAGGGAGTCTTATTATTAGCTGAACTGTCGTTTTCCATTTTGTATTACCAAAAATACTTAATTCACAGGATCTGGCTTTATTCTCTAAAATTTTGGTGATTTGCTATTTCCCTGGTCATAATGAACTATTTTTTTTTTATTTCAGGGAAAAGATAGACATTTAGGAAGAAGTAGAAGTTGGTGGGGGGGGGGAAGCTGAAAATGTATTCCCAGCGTAGCAAAGTTGCATTTCTCTCCTCCAGGACCCTTTGCTGTTATTAGTAGTAAAACTGCTGCTGCAAGAATATGGACTAGGCCAGGGATTTAGCTCAGTGACTTAAGCGCTTGCTTGGCAAGTGCGAGGTCATGAGTTCAATCCCAGGTACCAAAAAAAAAAAAAAAAAAAGAGTATGGACTAGAGGTCATAAACTCAACATTCTCCTATAGAACATAGAACCTTCAGAAAAAAGAAAAAATATAAAAGGAAAGAAAGAAAAGAAGGCAAGCAGAGCTGAGTGAGGTGTCAAACACTTAAATCCCAGCACTTTGGGAGGCTGAGGCAGGAGGATCTCAAGTTGAAGACCAACCTCAGTGACTTCACAAGTTAGGGAAACCCTGTATCAAAATTTAAAAAGCTGGTTGCAAATACAGCTCAGAAGAAAGGGCCTTGGATTCAGTTCAACACAGACACACACACACAGACAAACTAGCCTGACATGCAACAAATTAAGCATCTCTATAATTATTTATAAGCCTTTTCCTGGCTGTTTATATGAATGAACTTCTGGGGAATTTTTTTAAGGTGGTGCTCCACAAGCTGGCTGCTTCCACCTTTAAGGGAGGTCACAAACCAGCCTTCCATACACCATATCCGGCCAGCTGATGAATAAGCCAGGCCCATGTGGTGATTTTGAAAAGAACTAGGTGTCAAAAAAAAAAAAGAACTAAGTGTCAACATTTTTTAAACTTACATACAAATATATAGGTTTACATAAAACAAACATAGATTTCTATAAATGCAGCCTTATATAAAAATACAGATTTACTTTTTAATCTCAGAAAAAAAAAAATAAAACCAAAAAGGCAGCCATGGGAGGTAATTTCCACACGGTTGACAGTGGCCATGGGCCATCAGCCCAGCAAGCAGCCCAAGAGCAGGGTATTCATGGGAAGCCAGGGGCTGGAAAGGGGACTGGTTTCCTCCCATGCCTGGGAACCCTAATTCCAGTTGACACACTGCACCACCTGGAAACTAAGCACAGCTCTCTAGACAGCTGCTAGATCCAGCTTCTAACAGCAGAACAGTGGTCTTCCTCTTCCCTGTCCACAAAATCAGCAGGGCTCGCCTGCCTCTCCCTTGCCACACCTCCTGGAACCTTCCTCACCACGTCCTGACATCGATTCTCTTCAAAGTCCCCTGAGCAAAAAAGGGAGCCTGGAGGCACACGCGCGCTTAAAATGTGCCTCGGGCAAACTGAGATACACGGCAGATGACAAACACACACTCTGGATTTTAAACACTGAGTTCCAATAAAACGTAAAGCCGGGCATGGTGGCATACAACGCGATCCAGCACTTGAGAAGCTGAGGCAGGAGGATGGAGACGTGGAGGGCAGCCTGGGTTATATGCCAGGTTCAAGGCCGGCCTGGACTACACAGCAAGATTCTTTTCCAAAATTGAAAACCTCAATAATAATAATTAACAATAATAAAAAACAATAATAAACCAATAACTCTATTCATTACCTACTGAAACAATAGTTCTGACATATTGAGTGGAAATGTAGTTTGTTTTGTTTTTTGCACTAGGAATCAAAGTTAGGGGCTCACACTTCTAGGCAGGCATTGTGCTGCTTAGCTACATCTCTGGGCCCAAAATGTACAGTTAAAATGAACTTACCCATTTATTTTTACCTTCTTAAGAACATATCTTCTAGGCTGGGAATTTAACTCAGCAGCACAAGCGTCTGCCCGGCAAGCTCAAGGTCATGAGTTCAATCTCCAGTATAAAAAAAAAAAAAGAATGTATCTTCTAGAAAATTTAAGAGTAGCTAGGGAGCTCACATTCATGGCACCTTTCTGTTGCACAGGCTGCCTCAGAGTGCCACTGCACTGTCCTGACCTATCTAGCCTCCCCACCTCACATTAGTTTAACCTCTCATTTTCTACCCTCCCAGAATGTCACTAGTACCCTAAAGATGCCTATTTCCAATATATGCTGAAAACCCTAGCTGAGCTTATCTGCTTCAGACACTACCTTTATCATGAACCATTCCTGCTCAAAAACTGACACCCACTCCCATCTCTACGCTAGAAAGTCCAAACTCTGAAGGACAGACTGATGATAGCTTCCATCTTCAAATCCTCACTGAGCACTTCAGGTAGTTCTCCCAATTACCTGACTCCTAGCATACCAGACTCTTGGTGTTTGGGGGATTTAAAAAAAAATTATTTTTTAAAGACACGAGTCCATTCATTTTGTATCTTTTTTAGAGAGACCACTTGTTTGAATTGGTTTGATCTATTTGTCAATCAGTTCTTTTGCATTCATTCATCACAGAATCAATGCCCGAAATGCTCATTGCTTTTTCTTTTTTTGAACTTTTAAATTTTTATTAGTACTTGTTTGCAGTACATAATAGTTACATTCACTGTGGGGAATTGGTACCTGTACATGACACAGATCGATTTTTTTTCCCCTTTCTCCCCAGCCCTATTTTTAAATTTTTTTCTTTTTCTTGCCAGCATGAGATTCATTTAATTTGTAAGTTTCTACAAGTTAATTATCATAAACACAGGTTAATAGCCTGATTGACAAACAGACCAAAAAATGTTACAAAACACGGAAAACAATTATACTAAATCAATGTACACTTTTTGTTATGTTTGTTTTGTTTTTTGAGACAGAGACTCTTAATTCAGGCTGGCCTTGAACTTTCTGCTATTAAGTAGCCCAGGCAAGCCTCAGACTCACAGTGATTCTCCTGCCTCGGCCTTCCAAGTGCTGAGATTACATACCTGTGCTTCCACTCCTGGACAACACACACTTTTGGATACATTGGTCATACTGAATTACAATAACTTTTTTCTCTGTTTTTTTTTCCCACTGCCTGTCTTTTATTTTTCATTTTGCTTCTATGTTGTGTTTCTTACATAAGAGAAACCATCAGATATTCAAGCTTTTTTGTCTGGCCTATTTCACTTAACATTATGGTGTCAAGGTGCATTCATTTTCCTAGGAATGACTCAAGTTTGTCTTTCTTTATGGCACAGTAGTGCTCCATTGTGTTTATTGAGAGGTCAGCAACATTGGACTGAATGGGGAGGCGAAGCGCCTTTGATCAGAAGTTACAAACGAGGATGCAGTTAAAGCATCCAAATAACTAGTATTTTTATTTAGAATTCTTTATAAAGCATCTTACAATCAGTTAAAGAACAAACACCATCTGTGAATCTACACATAGAACTATTTTTTCACAAACACGAAAGAATAATATAATTAGAAAAGAAACTTACATTTGCATTTTAGAAAAACCCAACCCGGAAATCCAACCAGAAAAGCGAAATGGTACACTTTGTTCATCTATTTTAGGTCTAAAGTTGAAATACATATTTACATCAAATCCATATCATAGTCATAAACTGGGTAAAACTGGACTATGCCAATCTAAACTGCTGGGCATATAACAACCATTAAATTTGAAAAGATATGAATTAAAAGTTGGCCTGAAATTTAATAAGTCCAAAGGAAGAAAGTCTTTTAATTCATAAACTGTTTATGAATAAACTCTTATATGTAATTCATAAACTGAGAGTAATTCTACATGGCAACATGCATTTGGCCTAAGGGTAAAAGATCTTTGTCAGAATTCATCTCAAATCATGTGCTGTCTTTGAGACTGAATCCCTTTCATAACCTGCTCCATTTTATATGCATTGACTTTCATGTTTGCAGCCCTGAGTCGGGTCTGGCCAAATACTGCTGAGCAAAAATATTTAGCGCCCAAATCTTGAAAGAAGACAAATACAAGTTTTCCCACCTGTTGCTCATTTCAGACAACTCGTTGTTTAGCAGCTCAGCGCTCCTATTACTTCTGTGAAATGGCAGGCGTTATATTTTCCACACAAGGTTCCTTGGGAACTCAACAAGATAATATGCACAGCTCCTGCCATGCTTGGCATCGGTGCGATTCTCAACCGCCGGGCGGTGGGTTAGATAACTTCCTATCTGCCTGGCCCTACGTGGCAAGCCAATTTGGGGAACTTTTCCAAGCGGCTTGAGGACTCTACAAAAGGGTAGGGCGTTGGCGTCTAACGCCGTCTACGAAATTCTGTAAATTTAATTGGCAGACAGTCACACATTAAAGAATTGGGTTGGGAGGGAACGAGCGTGTCCGCCAGTCTCCTTTGCGAAGGCCCTGACGCAGAAGCCAGACCGCAGCCAGCAGGTCCTTCGCCAGCCGCTGTTGCTCTCGGCTTCTCCCTCCCGGCTGTGCAGCCCTGGCAATGAAAACACCACCACGTGGCAGGCAGCCTAGGCCTCACGCGCTTTCCACCAATGGCAAGCCGGGTCGCAGACTCAGAGGCGGGTCATCAGCAGGGAGGTTCCGCCCACAGACGCCAAGGATTGGCCAAGGGGGCGGGGCTCGCTCGTGCTGAATGGGCCGGTGGCCAATGGTAGCGGATAGAAGAGACCCCGCCCGGTCAGCCGCTGGAGTTGGCCGAGAAACGGGGCCGGGGCGGGGAAGTGCCTGCGGGGGGCGGGGCTGGAGCGGGGGGGCGGGGCTGGCGGCCCGGCAGGCGCAGCCGGCTCGGGCTGGGCTGGCTGCTGAGGTGGCTGTCGCCGGCTTCGAGTTGCGGCTCCCCGGGTCGAGCCCCCAAATGGAGGCCGAGGCCGCGGACGCCCCTCCAGGCGGAGTCGAAGCGGCGCTCAGCTGCTTCTCTTTCAACCAAGACTGCACGTAAGCCGCGGCGTCAGCCCCTGCTGGGGCCGTGGGACAGAGTGTGGCGACCCGCGGTGTCGTCCTGTGGGCAGCGCGCGGCGAGGCGCGGGCCTGCGCCCTCGGGGCCGCAGACTCACCGGGCTGCCAGCCTCGCGCGGGCCAGAGCCTCTTTAGCACGCCCAGCGACGGGGTTCGAGGCTACGCGGACCCCCCTCGCTGCCCACCGGGAACCACCGGGCCGCCGCGGTGGAGGGAGGGAGGAAGCCGGCGGAGGGAGCGAGGCCGGAGGGGGAGGGGCGGGGGCGGCTCGCCCGGAGCAGAGGTCCGGGAGGGCGGGCGACGCCGGAGCCGGGCAGCGGAGGGCGGGGGAGCTGCGAGCGCCCCCGAGGCGGTGGAGTTAGGGCCCAGGAAGACGGGAGTACAGGAAAAACTTTCCCATTTGTCCTCGAGCATCTCAACGTGGCATCTGGGCAGGGCCTTGGACAAAGCGGCAGCCTATCCCGGACCCGGGCATCTTGCCTGGCCGCTTGGGATGTCCGAAATCCTTGGATTTCTCACCCTGTATTTTCGCATCACCTACCCATTCACACTGAAGCTCCTTCTGGGAGTCCAGGAGCTCTTTCTCGGCCCAGATTGCTTTCTTTTCGGGGAGCGTGAGCACCACCCTGTTGCTTTTGAGTGGATTTTTTTTTTTTTTAATGTTTCACTTTGACTTTCACATTTGGACTATGGCCAAAGAGCTAGGAATTGCTGAGCTGTGTTTCAGGCATCCCCTGGATTGTCTCCGCAGCAAATGCCTGTTTCTTTCCCTCTTTTCGTGGAAGAGAGCCCTGGGGACCAGATGGAATAATCTCTCTGGAATGCGCACCGGGAGCATCAGGCAGCTCAGGCTGGGATGACCACTTCCCAGCTTTCCACTTCCTGCTGTACCAGTTTCTGTTGTGTCTCTTGTTTGGAGTCGGGCTTTAGGCTGTGTCTTGACTGCTTGTGACTGAGCTATGCTAATATTGAACATTTGGTGGTGTAATTAAGGCCAGCTTGTACCATAAGCCGCCCTGGTTTCCATTCCCTTTGTATCTGTTTAAAAACACCCTGCACTGAACAATATGCCTTTGTTTAAAAAAAAAAATCTGTATGTCTAATAGTGTAATCCAGTAGCTCAGCACCTTGGTTATATGAGTGACTTTAAAGTTTTTGTGTTCTTTTTAACCACCACCCACAATAAAGTGTGTATTACAACATCTCCCAATGCCCATCTGCATATAATAGCCACAAAACAATATGTGTAACTCCCTTTGGTATTTTCCATGTCTTTTTTTTCCCCCAAGGTCGCTTACAACAAATTGTGTTTATCATCTGCTCTTAAGTGAAACTCACATGATAATACAGATAAAATTCTGCAGTTTTGTAAGAAACATTTTGCAAGAGGATGTATCTGTTGAAATGCCTTGGTGATGTTTCCTTCCCAATTGAATGCAGGTTAAGGAGGTTTGCCTATAGTAAATATTCTAAATTCCACTTTGTGCCATTATTAGGTTTGGAAAACATGATTTTTTTACTCTAGTTATAATAGACCAGTTTCCTATACCAATCGGATAAGAATATTATTTGCATAACTATAAGGTGCTTTGAAAGTCAATTTCCCTGGTCTCTACTATTAGCTCTGTTTTCTTGGATGAAAGCTCTATTGGGCAGCTCTGTCGCCTATAAATAAAAGCTCTTGTCACAGTGAATTGCTTTGAGCCACAGAGGGTATGACATTGGATTTTAAAATAAGTCAAGCCCCTTATTGAATGTTTTTAGGTGAATCTGCTGTCTTTTTTTAGTAAATGTAGGCTGAGTTTGTGATTCAGAGTTTGGGATTTATTTCTGGAGAAGGTTAATAAAGAGAATTAATCTTTACCAGTGTCCTACATTTATACTTAATGCTTAGCAACTAATCTTTACCAGTGTTCTATATTCATATTTTGTGCCTGGTGCTAAGCTGGACAGTTGGGGTACATTTTAAAATGTGGCTAGTGATATGTATTGTTCCAAACTCCATTTCCCTGAGTCATAAAAGTTTTTTTCCTATGGAAAACCTTATGGATAAAATAAGGCATCGATCTGAATTCCTTGATTCAGAGTCTTTTGTGTCTCTTAAGCAATCATTTAAAACATGAGTGATCACCCTGCCATAGATAAGATATATAGATTTATAGATATATAGATATAGATCTTCTGAGACACCCGTGCTGGCAGGTGACTGTAGTTCCTGCTACTCTAGAGGCTGAGGTAGGAAGAATACTTGAACCCACAAATTTGAGACCAGTCTGGGCAACATAACATGACCCTGTCTCAAACAAACAAATCCCCAAAGCAAAGCAAAACAAAACCTCCATTCCTGATTGCAAGCTTTATAAACCTGTTTGCAATTAAATATGTCTGTATGTGTGAAAAAGCTTACATGAAGAAAATTTTAAAACACTCTGTAGTAGTCACTATAGAGTATATTTTAAATTTCAGAGATGCTCCTTGTTTAGTAAGTTGCTGTTTGGTGAAGGTTCTGGACACCAAACCCTAGTTCTAACTGCATTACAACTGTTAAGCAAATGGCTCTGTGAGTGCATGTTTAGCTTCTCAGCAGGATGGAGAACTGAGAGACAAACCAGTTGAAACCAGTTGATTGTAGTTTTCTGTGCCTGTCTCAGGAAAAAGCAAATATTTGGATTAAAAAAATTCTAGGGAAATATCATGTGGTCATCTCTTTTTAGGTTGGTGAAACCAGAGCCTTGGCATCCAGGCTTGTAAGTTGCTTATTTTAGTACGTGCTTCCCTGTGAAGAATGAAACTCACCTTTGCATATATTGGCTGTAAGTGTGCAAGTTGGACTAAACCATCCTGAGGTCTGTTTCAGCTCCGACAGCCCATCTTCCAGGGTGGACATGCTCAGAGTCCCATTGTTTGTCGGGAGTGGGCTTCATGCGAGGAAAATCGAATTCATACCTTGCCTCTTAAAAAGTGTAAAACTAAGGAAAATGGGTTTGTCTTGTTTTGTTTTTTAGTCCACATTGATCCAAGTAAATACTTAGTTTTTATTGTATTTGTTGGTTGTGATAATCGCATACAGCAAAGTTTTTAACCCTGGCTGCAAATGAGGGCACTTGAAAAGAATACAATTAAACTTCCCAGTTGAGTTTATAAAGTATATAAACTATCTGGGATATTTTCTTGGAAATAGAGAAAAGAAAACATCTTTTAAATTTTTATCTACAAATTACCTACTGTGCTGACTATGAATGTGTGCATTTCCTTTTTTAAAATAAAAAACAAGCAAAGAATTATTAAGAAAAAATAATTTACCTCTTAATAAAGTGCTTGTCAACACCTAATCATGTTGTATATGGAGCTATTATGAATATTCTTAAACATTCCATTTTTCCTATACCTGCCCAGCTGGGAAAACACAACCTCTGGTAAGTTTGACAGCTTGCTTAGTTCCACAGCCCATGCATTTTCTGTCCTTCACCTTTTCTCTTCTTGTTTGTTTTTGTTCTTTTTATTGTAGCTGCCAAGGCATGTTTCCACCATTTAAGAAGTTATGAAGGATCTACGTTCCTGGAGATGTGTGTTTACATGCACTGCATGAGCCTGGGGGAAAGAATTATCTATTTTCAGACAGATTTGTGGTTAGAATGCAGTGCCTGGTGTCATTCCCATGCTGTCCCTATCTTCCACAGATCCCTAGCAATTGGAACCAAAGCTGGTTACAAGCTGTTTTCTTTGAGTTCTGTGGAGCAACTGGATCAAGTCCATGGGAATAGTAAGTGTGTGTGTGTGTGTGTGTGTGTGTGTGTGTGTGTGCCTGTGCTCGTGCGCAAGCTGTCATGTGCCCTCACCTGCATGCAAGAAATCTCAGAGATACAAACTCCTTTCTCTGGAATTTAATCTTGAGTTTTCTGGTTTTTCTTCTCTTAGCTATCAAAATTAAGGAGTCAGTATTTTTCAGACTTTAAATATAAATTGTTGTCTTGCTTGCTTTTTTAAAAGCCACAATGACTCTCTTACTAAAATTTGGCAGTAATTTAAGGAACATTTCCTTTGTTATGTTAAGAAATCCTTTGTCTGAAATCATATTACTGATACTTTGCCATATATTTAGGTGCACAGTCATCATTTTTTATGATTTTCAAACCAAAAAATTCCTTGTGACTTCTTTTTACCATTATATTGGTATGATAGACTATTGTTATAATTTATTTGGTCAGGAAATTATTTTGTTTGCTTTAATAAGCAACAGAATCCTATTTACATGTCCTATATTGAAAATTTTGATATGTTTCTAGAATATATTAAAAATAATTCAGTTTAGAAATATAACTAATTTTTCTCAGGGTAACAGTTTCTGCAACATAATAGTAAAAAAAAATAACCTTTGGGTTTCCTGGAAAGAAAGTGATTTGGTAAAAAACATTTTGAGATCTTACTTTATTTGTAAAATATTATTTTTATTGCCCCATTTTTGTGACTGTTGTGCTCTGTATCTGCCCTATGCTGTTCCCTATGGGACTTGCCAAGAATGGGCAAGGCATGCATATGACAAGGTGATCTCAGAAAGACACAGAGGTCTTGCCAGTATTACATATGGAAGTACTTTCTGGCTCCTAATACTGATGTCCAGATTGTCTTCAATAGAAAAAGAATTCCAGAGAGGGCTGGGAAGCACAGAAAGATGTGGAGGGGGCACAGATCTTTTTTGTTCCTGGGATCGAACTCATGACCTCACACTTGCCAAGCAGGTGCTTATGCCACTGAGCTAAATCCCCAGCCCTGAGGGGCACAGATTTAATTGTGTTACTAAACCCATCCCCAGAATGGCACCCTCTAGTAGGACAAGAATGTTTAACACAGTGGCTCCCAACCTAGTAATTACACCTTTGAAAGCTCTTTTAGCTCAAGGATAGATTGAGATTTTTGCACCTTCTGAGTGTATTTTACAGGGCAAACAGCAGAACCTTTGGAACTGGTGAGTGCGGGGGCAGTGATTCTGTCACCCACAGTGTCCCGAGTGGTTCTGGTCACCAGCATGCCCTGTACCGAGTGCTACCCTGGGAGATGGTCAAGATGCCTGGTGGGAAGCTGGTAGTAGGGGCAGCCGTGAATGTCTGCTCATGGGCAGCCCCAGTGAGCAGGTCTCCTGCGATGAGCATCCAGGTGACCTGGCTCCACTCTCCCTGCAGATGAGGTCCCCGATGTCTACATCGTGGAGCGCCTCTTCTCCAGCAGCCTGGTGGTGGTGGTGAGCCACGCAAGGCCGCGGCAGATGAACGTGTATCACTTCAGGAGAGGCACAGAGATCTGCAACTACAGCTACTCCAGCGACATCTTGTCCATAAAGCTGAACCGCCAGGTAAGGAAGCGAGAGCCCTTGGGGTTGCATGGTTTCTGCTGATGGGAGCCGTAGGGAAAAAAAGACAAGTATCTTTAAAACAAGTATCGGTCAGATGTGGTGGCAAACACCTGTAATCTCAGCTCTAAGAGGCTGAGGCAGGAGGATCTCAAGTTAGAGTCCAGCTTAGACAACTTAGTGACTCAGCAAGACTCTTGTCTCAAAATAATTAAAGCATTAGGGATGCAGCTTAGTACTAAGACACTAAATTTAATCCATGGTACCACAGTTAATTAATTAATTAAACATCAAGTGCTGAAGATGATTTTAACATGTTTGGGATGTGCGTTAGTATGAATTTTATGAATTCAGTTCTCACTACTGAAATAGTAAATAACAAGCATCAAATGCTCATAATGATTGTTTTTAACTTTAACTTTCATGTCTGGTTCCACAGGCATAGTGTAAATGGTATCCACTCCAGTTTGTTTATTTTTTAGTGCTGAATTTTCCCTGGTCCTTTGGCCTGCATTTTCTGTCAGCCACGTACCGTCTGCCCCTGGCAGGGTGCTGGGTTGGTAGCGATCGAGACAGCTTAGAACTCTGATTTGTTTTCCTCTCTCTTTCTTTTTTTTTTTTTTTATTGATACCAGGGATCAAGCGCACGACCACGCGCTTGCAAGGCAGGCGCTTATGCCACTGAGCTAAATCCCCAGCCCAGCTTAGAACTCTGACTCAGGTCTGTCCCTTGAACCTCTGCAGGGTCACATTAACATGTTCCCACCAGCTTGAACCACCAGTTGTACATGCATGACTGTCCCATGCAACCCAATTGAACCAGAGGTTCAGCACTGCCCAGCAGGGAGACATACAGGTCACAGACTCGTGAATATGAAACCAGAAGAATGAATCTTCAGACCTTGGCCTAGACAGTGGCATTCATTGTAGCAGATGGTTCTGCCTCTAAAAATGAGACACCCGGGGATGGAGTGTGGTCTTTTTGGGTTAGTTCTGAAGGCAGATGGGAAAATTGCTCTTCCATCATCTGTTTGGACTTTCCTGGAAGCTCAGCTGTTAAGTCTTATGATTCTATTTTCCTTTTTTTCCAGCTAACCCCTAAAGATGTTTTCTTGTAGCATTTTCTTTGTTGAAGGAAGAATTACTCTTATATCAAATATGCAATATATGTAATCCATTAGCATTAAAAATATAAGCTCTTGTGAAGTAAGCATTTGGGGTATCAGATCTCCTCTGAAATTACTGAATTTTACGTTCTATGAGAGCAGAGGCAATGGCAGTTTTGCTCAGTACTTTAAAACTTGGTGGAAGAAGTGTCTGTTTCCTGGCTATTATATAAATAAACAAAGAGATCTTTTTTTGTGAGGGTCCAAGAGCTCTGTTCAAGTAAGTATTCCCACCAAGATGGAAGTGGTTGCATTCACCAAGGCCTCCTTTTGTCTTTGTACCTAAGCTGTTAAGTATTAGTTTTGTTTTTTTTTTTACAATGAAACAAAGTGCCTGCTTAAATTTCAGAGAAGGAAGAGATTGCTGCTTTGAGTCAACCAGCTGTTTAGATTGGATATCCACTTAATTCCATAGAAAGTAGGGTGGTAGAAAAATGGCTTGGGAAATAAAACGTGGGGGCTTTTCAGTGAGGTGCAGCAGGCATAAGGCAGAAGAGAAAGGGGAAGGCAGTTTTGAGCGTGTTCTACGCAAAATCTTTTAAGCAGAATTCTCCACTAGAATCCTTTCTCTGAGATCTGTTAGTAACATGTTAACTTTTGTTGGAGAACTTTTTATTTTTGCACACAGTAGTAGCCTGTATATGAAAGTTAAATGTCTTTTCTTCAGATCTAATTATCTTTTTGACTGTTTTGTCCAATGTTTTTTAAAGGTAAGAACCCTGGAATCATGTCTATTGTGTTTACTTGTATGCTTTCTCTGTTCCTGTCTGATATTTTCTTTAGCGAATGGGACTAGGAAAGATTCATCAAGTGTGTGAGACTGTTAAGCTTCAGTGCCAGCTGATATTAACCAGAGGGTCTCCTGCCCCATCTTTGGGTGAACACCATGTACTCAGCACTGCTCAGCAGTTGATAACCAAACTAACAGGAAGCCAGATCTAACAGTCCTTTCTTTAGCATAAGAAAATGATTTGAGGCCGGTCTGAAAAGTGTTTGGGGTTTGCTTGTCTGAAGTTTCAGGTTTGGGTCTAGAGCTCCTCACTGTGGCAGTCCCTCCTTGGAAGCTAGGGGCCCACAATACTGCAGAGCCCCTGGCCGGCAGCAGTGGAAATGGACAGGCATGTGTGTCCTGTTTGCAGTGGTCATTGTGCTGTATCCTCCTCGGGCATGTGGATCCTGCCCAAGACAGCAAACAATTACAGATTTGCATAAGGAGTTTTAAGGAAACAGAAATCTGTATTTTCTACTGAATATACAGAAAGGAAAAGTCTTTAGGACCACTGATATGTTTCCTTTTTACTTGATGTTATACTTGATGAAATATGTCTTTTGGAATAAAGATAATAAACCAGATGTATTTAATATATATAAAGCTTTACAGTTCTTTGACCTTTGCTTCTGGTTATCCAACTACAGTTTGGTTGGATTGATGCCACTGAGGCTCTATTTATGGTTCTCCTCCTCAGACTCGATGTATGTTTTAAATTGCTACAGAGGAATACTACTTAAAAATGAAGAAAGTGGACAAAAGTCAAGGTGACCAAGGATGGACTGAGTTGAAGGCAAGGCCATGGTTCTGGTGCAAACTGATTAAGAAAGCAGCTACTGCTGGTCATGGAGAAACACTCCTCTAATCCCTGCACTCTGGGAGGCTGAGGCAGGAGGATGTGCATGGGGAAATAACACTTCTAATCCCTGCACTCCGGGAGGCTGAGGCAGGAGGATGGAAAGTTTGAGTCTTGCTTAGGCAACCTAACAAGACCTCCTCAAAATAAAAACAGAGCTGAGGATGAAGTTCTGTGTGAAATATCACAGATGGGTAGATAGACAGACAAACAGCAGAAGGCAGTTACCAGGCTTTGCTCATTCTAGAAACATTCTTCAGCATGAAACAAGATGAAGTGCCCCCTTGTTCCCTTCCACTGCTTTCTCTGTTTCTCTCCCTTATAATTCTTCTCTGCAGCTAGTGGAGGGGAGGGGACTGGAAATTTGGCTGCGTGGGATGGCAGAATGGATGACGCTATTAGAGAGGATAGGAAATGATGTAGATCACATCAGCCAAGCTTGGAGGTTCACGTGGGGCCCTGCTGTTGTGGGATCAGGTGCAGGCTGGGAGGGGACACCGGAAGATGCAGAAACCTCAGAGCAGAAACAAGCGCAGAGGAAAATTGTCCAAACTATGGTACATACTGCTAAAAGTCAAAGCAATCAGGTAAATTAGAGAATGTATACTTCACTGAGAAACTAGTGTTTATCTTTAACTTTGAGACTCTGTTAGAACTTTGTTTTAACAGCTAAGCACCCAGTCTCAGAGCTGTGGCACAGAGGCTTAATTAAAATACAAGGAAGCATTTGAACTAGCATTAGAAGTGTTATTTTCCTACCTAGTTAAAGTTGATTGTTTCCATTTTTCTGACCTACCAGGAGTCTTAGTAGAAACATCCTTTGCCTGGAGGAGAGCCTGCTACCTTTTTTGTAATATTTTCAGATTCTTTCCCTTGTAACTGGTGTTCCTGGGCTTCAGAGGATCTGGCCTGAGAACACTGCATCCCCAACCTTGTGTTCATCATAATCATTTGGGGTGCTTGATTAAAGATACCCCCAACTGGAATCTGAAGAGGAGCCCAGGATTTGGCTCCTGGGTGTTTCTGGTGTTCATCCAAGCCTAAGGCAGCCTAGCCAGGGCTGCAGGCAGCTGCTCCAGATGTGGAAAGCAGGGTCTAACCAGCATTGCCTTCCCAGCACTCTGGGAAGCTGAGGCAGGAGGATGGGCATGTTCACCAGTGCCTGCCCCAGGCTTGGGCTGGGCTCCACCTTCCATTCCTGGACACAGAGAGCGCCACCTTGGCGAGAGCCTTTCACCTGGCAAGCTTTGGAGAAGAAGGAAGAAGGGATCTGAGGCACTGGGGCAGGAGAGCCTGAGAGAGGAACTGAGTGGGAACAGGGCCCTTTGACTTTCATGGCGTCAACATCAGGGATTCCCAGCTCCCTTTGCCAGGGCGGTAGGGCATGGCACAACAGCAGATCTGGAGGAGAGTTTGGAAGGAAGGTAAAGCTGGTAACTAAAGTCTAATTATGCCTTATCTAAAATGCTCGGGACCAGAAGTATATCAGACTTTAGAGTTTTTCAGATTTTGGAACATTTGTATACTCTTTGCTGGTCAAGCATTCCTAATCTGAAGATCAAAAATGTGAACAGTTTTAAGTGCTGATGCTCAAAGTTAGGTTGATGATTCTGGGAGTTTGGGTCAGGGAGGTTCAACTTGTATTTAGAGAGGAGTAAAATCTGAGACACAGTGATACAGAGGCTGTAAAGAAACGCTTATTTATCTGAAAGAGACCTTGTTACCAGCATTGAAAAGTAGCTTGTCAAGTAGAAATAAAGACCAAAGATGTGACCCCAGATTATCTTAAATAAAAAAGTGAATATGATGAAGTGTGCAGGCATCCCTGTTCTAAGAGAGGGTAGTACCAGAAAGAAAGAGGATGAGAGAGAGGAAGGAAGGGAGAGAGAGACAGAAGGACAGAAGGAGAGAGGGAAGGAGAAAGAAATAAAGACAGGAGGGAAAGAGACTGGTTGGCAGGTCTCATTTTTATATAAAATGTCTTAAGACCATGTGTTTTAAGCTTCTGTTAAAGTGGATAGTGATGTATGCATTCACGTCCATAAATATAGATGGTCTTCAGAGGATATCGTCAGAGTCCTTTCTCCTTTAGATGTAAGATCAAGTTAGGATTCAATGGAAGATGAGCAGTTTGGATTTGGGTGGGTCCCTTGTCGCAGAGTCCTTGCAGGGGACTTAAGATCTTTGTTATTACAGAGGTTGCTGGTTTGCCTGGAAGAGTCCATTTATATCCACAACATCAAGGACATGAAGTTGTTGAAGACCCTCCTGGATATTCCTGCAAACCCAGCAGGTGAGCTTCAACAGCAGAACCAACACTCCGGTTCTCATGTCCAGGCACCTCATTCCTAGGCTGTATTCTGACTGCAGCGAACACCTGAAGTGGTGTGTATGCTGTGTTGTCCTAATAGTATTCACCGTGAGGTTTTCATGGTGGCAGATTCAAATTATGTCAGGCTTGAGTCCTCCAGGAGAGCTGCATGGTCTTCGCCACAGCCTTAGAAAAGCCCATGTTCGCAAATGGGTGAGGCATGTAAAGTATCTGTGTAGGAGATTTCATGTGTCTGAAGTTGAAAGGTATTTACCCTTTCTCTTTTTTGTGGTTGTTTAGTATGAAGTATATGTAATAATTATAAGCAAGTTTTGACTTGGTATGTCTGCATGGCTAGGCAAAAGATAATCTGAACCATAAAGAATGTGTTTTATTGCATTACAAAGCAATTTCTCTACTCAAGCAATATGCTAGGGTACTGGACTAGGTTCTCCTTCCCAAGATTTAGCACTATTTAACACATGTCTGGTTTTTAAGAATGGGAATAGTTTGAATTTGTTAGATGGAAATAACAGATGATGACATTTCATGAAATTCATTGAGCTAAAAGTGACTGAGAAGGAATCCTTTTCGGGAAGAGGGCAGAGGGTGTCATCACATGAGAACAATGTGTGTTTCCAGTGATTCAGGTTAATATTTATAAATCATCTTACAAGTTAGTATCATAAAATTGCTCCTTCTATTTACTGTAGTTTCTTAACTCATTGACTTTCGTGGAATTCCAAGCTTCCTCTGGCCCCACCCAGGTGACCTGGACTTCCTGAGCTTTATTGTTTCCTTATTTGTAACACGGAATAGTAACAGGCATCCCGCAGCATCAGCCGAGCCTTCATGACATTTGTGCAAGAGACCAAGACAGAATTTGATGTGCAATAAACATTTCCTGTATTTCATTTCCTTCTCTTCATGTCACTTACATGAAGAACCTTTTAATTTCACCTCTCTCTCTCTGTGTCTCTGTTTCTGTGTGTGTGCATATGTGCATGTGTGAGCATATGTGTAAGTATGTGTGTTTCTGGGATCAAACCCAGAGTGTCACACATGCTAAGTGTATGCTGTACCACTGAGCTGGGCTCCCAGGCTCAGATTTCAGGGCTTTAAAGTCTCAGTCATTGAGACCATTAAAAAGTTTTGCAGAATAATAATTTCAAGGCACACTTCACAAAAGAGAAGAAGGCAAGTGTTATGGCTTGTGTCTGGATCCCCCCACCCCTGCTTCCAAAGCCTCATGCAGTAGGTGGGGCTTTCTCAGAGGTCCCGGACCTAGAGTGTATAACACTGGAATTGATTCATGATGCTATGCTGGGATCAAGGGCACTAGGATTAAGGGTGTGAGTGCTACCCACCCTAAGTACTCTGAATAAGATACATAACATAGAGCTATGATAGTGCCTTGTTGCTTAGCTACCTTCTGCCTGCCATGAACTGTTTTATCTCTGGGATGCCTGTCTACCATACTACCCTGCCTTGGACCAGTTGATTATGGACTGAACCTATATAAATTGTGAGCTAAATAAAGCTTTCTTCCTTTAACTTTGGGTATCAGGTATTTTGTTTCAGCAACAAGAGAAAAGTAAGTCAGCAAGGAAAGGAATTGTGATGGTAGCTTTTGTTTTAGAAATGCAAGGTTGAAGCAATCTGGAAAGTAGTTACTGCAGACATCCTGTGTGCTGGCACCACAGATACCATCTGTATAGATAGGGCAGATGCTCTCCAGGAGCCCACCCAGCTAGCACCAGTTCCCTGAAGGACATTCTGCAGACTGTACAGCCTGCCTTAGGGTGGAACCAGCGTCTGACTGTGGGGTGCAGACAGTAGGAGAAAGCTGCACTCTTCTGATGGGCATGAGAGAATCTGAATCTGAATCTGGATGAGGTACTGGGGAGAGGCGGGGTGGAATTGGGCACTGACTACTTTGTGAAGGGTCCCACCCAACTTGCCAAAAGCACAAAGCTGCCCTGGCTCTCAGTTTCTTTGAAAAAGTGGTCAGTTAAACACAGTCAGTCTGCCTCCTCCCTCATACGTGCTGTGCACTTAGGTGTTCAGGCTGGAGGTCAGGGCTTCTTCAGCACTGAGACATGCTTCCTCTGTAAAAATGAAGTTTGTCTCCATGTGCCCTTATTTTTTATCAAATATACAGTTAGGTGTCATTTAATGATGGGGATGCATTCTGATACGTTTGGTGAGTTCATCATTGTACAAACACCGTAGAGTGTGCTTAGGGGAATGTACATAGTGCAGCAATCTGCATGCCCAGGCTGTGCTGTGCATTTCTAGTAAGTGTGGTGTGTCTTTGGCACCAGAGTTTTATGCAATGAATGACTATAGTTATTTTTCTTTAACTATCGATTGCTTTACTCTTCATTGCAAGATAAAAACAGAGAAAATAAGGTTTAAAATATGGGATTATTCGTGTTTCTTATTAGGAAGGATATGTATTTTTATGCAGGAAATAACTTTTATCTCAAGAAAAATTATTGGGAAGTTTTTGTTGGTCTCAGGTAAAGGGACCCAGGGATATATTAAGCATTCCCTCTGCAAAGACTACAGGCAGATTGACTGAAATGTGACCTCTCAGACCTTTTACATTATTTGGAGCAGTAACTGAAGATCTTTACAAACCCCAAATGTATTTATTTATTTAGTCCATGTTTATAATACATGCACTTCATGTATTGCTTCATACACCCATGACGTTCATTTTAGGGAACTGGTACCCACATATAACATCTCTTATTTTATTCATTTACTTATTTATATTTTAAATATCTCATATAAGAGAAAGCATGCAGTATTTAACTTTCTGAGTCTGGCTTATTTGCTTAGTGTGATGGTGTCATGTTCCATCCACTTTCTTGAAAATGCTATGATTTCACTCTTCGTTAGTATTCCATTGTGTATATGTACATTTTCTTTCTGTCTTCATCTGCTGGTGGCATGTAAGTTGTTTCTGTAAGTTAGCTATTGTGAATTGTGGTGCTATAAACAAAAGTATGCATCTGTAACTATGATACAGTGTTTTCAGTTCTTTGGAGAATACACCCAGGAGAGAAATTGCTGGCTCAAATGGAATTTCTGTGTTTAGCGTTTTGAGGAATCTCTATACAGATTTCCATAGTGATTGTGCTAGTTTAAACTCCCACCAAAATTGCTGAAGCGTTCATTTCCCCCATATGCTTACCAGCATTTGCTGTTCTTTGTGTTCTTGATGATAGCCATTCTGGCTAGGGTTAGATGGAACCTCAGAATAGTTTTTATTTGCATTTTCCTAATGGCTAAAGATGATGGACATTTTAAACACACTTATTGCTCATTTGTAGTTTTTCTTTTGAAAAGCATCTACTCATTTCATTTGCCCATTTTTTGATTGGGTCATTTGTTTTGTGGGAGTTAATTTTTTTTTTTTGCATTCTTTTTACATTATATGCAAGGTATTATTCCTCTGTCAAAAAAGTAGTTAATAAAAAATTTTCCTCCATTCTTTAGGTTGGCTTGTCATTCTGTTGATTGTTCCATTTTCTGTGCAGAAGGTTTTTAATTTGATGTAATCCCATTTGTTGATTCTTAATATTTTCTGGGCTATTAGAGTTCCATTCAGGAGGTCTACAGCTTTAAGTGTTTCTCCTGTGTCACTGCCCGGAAGTTTCAAAGTTTCTGTTTTTATATCTAGTTCTTTGACCCATTTTGATTTGGGTTTAGTATAGGACTAGAGACAGGGATCATTTCGCTCTTTCGCAGATGAATATCCACTTTTCTCAGCACCATTTGCTAAACAGGCTCCCTTTTCTCTGGTGTGTATTTTTGGCCTCTTTGTCAAGATGCAGGTGCATGGGGTTGCTTCTGTGTCTTCTGGGTTGCTCTACATCTATCTGTTCTTTGTGCTGCTACCACGTTACTTCTTACTGTAGCTTTATAATATAACTTGAGATCTGGTATTGAGATACCTCCAGCTTTGCTATTTTTGCTCAAGATTGCTTTGTCTATTCTAGGTCTTTTCTGATTCCACATAAATTTTAGGAGCAAGTCCCAAATTTATAATGACCCCCTAAGCTTCTCTGAACTTGCTTTTTTTACTTCAGTGAAACGAAATGATCGTATTTAGCCCACAGAGCTGCATGGGGAGGGTGCACTGAGGGCACATGCGAGTGAGCCGAGGTGAGGCCGCCCCGTCCTCAAGTGCAGTCAGCTGGGTTCACTCACCAGCGCCCTCATCCCACAGGGCGGCCCCGCTCAAGTCAGAGCTTCGCAGCAGGAGCTCTTCCTTGCTCAAGAGGCTTCAGGACTCCGAACTGTCAAAAACACAGTACATTTAGTTCTGAGTACTGTCTATTGTCATTTGATCCTGGCTATTTAAAATATGTTTGATAAGATTTTCAGTTGCCTTTTGATTAAGAATTTTGTTTGTTGCATTGTTTTCATGCTGCCTGGCCTACATTATACTGCTGTATTGGTACTGTATTTTCCTAAGAGTTTCATTATGTCCCCCTGAGGCAGATACTGTTACTAAGCTAACAACACTCAGCCTTCCTTACTGCTAAGTCCTGTTTTATCTAAGGATACCAATTTACCTAGTTACAAAAGCTTTCTCAGGTTATTTGTCCCCAAGTGTGGCCATCTCCTTAATTCCTGACCAGTCAAAAATAGACTAATATCACTGGGGAAAAGAAACTACACACACACACACAAGTATAAAGTCATCAGAAGCCAAGAGTCTCCTTGTATGTTCTCACTTGTTGTGGACAAAACGGTAAAATGGAAAGTGTGGGTTTTGGTTCCATGAGCCTTACTGTGGACACAGGCAAACACAGTCACTTGTTCAGCTGGCTGTGGCACACATATTCTGAATGTATTTTACCCCACTAAGTTCAGATAAGTTAGAGGTAGAGTTCCCTGTTGCTTTATGCTCTGTATCTAAGGAGGCTGTAAATTTCCTTCCTTCCATGTGTACTGGAGTCATGCCCATTGCTGTTGTGTCAAAGATTGCAGGCTACTTCCTTTAAAGCATTTGGCCAGATAGGGCTCAAAGTTAATTTCCTACTAGCACAGCAGTCTGTGCCTTGAGCAGCCAAAGCTGGAAATCTCCATGAAAAGTCTCATCAGGAGCAGAACTTAGGATGGGGTGGGGGTGGGGTCACAAACACGAGCATTTCTTGCAGAAAATGAGGCAGCAGACTGTATCACACAGCAGTGCAGTCATGGAACAGAGTGGTGGTTTACACACCAGCAGGTCCACTTCCTGCAAATAATATAGGTGGTAAAAATGCCCTCTTTTGTAGTTGCATAGGGCATATACCAACACAGACGCTTTCTCTCCTTTCTGTTTTTGGAAACTGGAAAGGGCGGGGGGCCGAAGATTTGAAGTTAGCCTTATTCATGCTATGCACACACTATACTGCTGAGCTAATCCCCAGCCCTGAAAAGTAGCTTTTGGGACATTAGTAAATAAGGAAACTACAGTTTTAGAAACAAATTCCCTCTGAATTGCCTTAAGTTTGACATGTAGTATTTTGAGTGTCAAGATGAGAATAAGTGGAGAATTAGGGGGCTTCCTTCTAATTCCAGTTGGGGATGCCATTGCTCTTGGATTGGTGGCAAGCCCTTCTATTCCTGCTGTGGGAGAAGCACACCCAGTTTCCGTGAAATGACAGCTGACCATGACTTACAAAAGTATGTGTCAGGTCTAAAACAAGTCCAAAAGCCACATCAAAACTTGATTTCTATGTAGAAAAAAAAGCAGAAGAAAGTAAGCTCAAATGCTGAGAGGAGCAAAAAGCCTGAGTTTTAGAATCATGGGCGATTTTTTTTCTTTCTCTGTGTTTTCTAGACTTAGCAAACTTGCTGTCATCACTTTTACATTATAAACTAATATCAAAAGATAGCTCATTTGTTTCCTCAGAAGGATTCATGTGACACCTGGGACAGAAACAGAGGGCTGTGGAGTGGTGACAGGTAGGCCTGGAGCAAGGCTTCCTGCTCACTTCACGACACAGATTTGTGTAGCTGGTTTGGAATATCTGAGACTTGGACCATGGGGAATGGAAGGAACTCACATTAAGCATGTCTGGGGATCTTCATTAAGTCTGCAAGGGTATCTGTGAACAAGGTTCCTCTGTTAAATTCAGATGGACTGGCAGAGGTACAAGCCCAGAGGCACAGCTGTCCAGTAAGCAGTGTGTGTCACTGTATGCCTGTCCTAGCCATTATCCTTTGTCTTGCTCTTGTTAGAATCCAGTGCCATCTTACTCTGTGTTAGGTATTCCAGAAGGCTCAAAGTTAGCTACACGTGTTCAGGCTTTTCTTCCTTTGTGGGATGTTTCTGTCTCACCCAGAGCTCTGGAGGACAGGCAGAAGCATTCTTTCAAGGCTTCTGCTCGGGTCTCCTCACTGTCTCTGCCACAGGGATGTGCTCCCTACTTGTAGAGGAGGAAGTGAGTAAAGGAAGCCTTGGCTGCCTGCAATGTTAAGGCAGGAAAGACTTTCATCACTGGCGTCCCTTCATCTTAGGGAGGAGTCTGGCCTACAGGGCCATAGTCGCCTCGGCTAGACTTGGACATGCAGCGGCTGGGTAACTGGAACCACATCCTCAGCCTGACTCTGCTGGGTAAATATTTCTAAAACACAATCTCTTCTTTAGAAAAAATTGGACAGGGTATCGAGATAGTTAACATGCTATAGAATTCAGCCATCTAAAGTACCTAATTCAATAACTTTTAGTATATTTACAGCATTTTGTAACCATTATCACAGTTAATTTTAAACATTTTCATTACTCCCCAGAAGAAATCCTATACCTCTTAGCTATTACCCTGTATTCCCCCATCCCTAGGCAGTCCTTCATCTACTTTGTCTCAATAGATTTATCTCTTCTGGACATTTCCTGTCAGTGGATTCATATAATATACAGTTTTGTGTCTAGCTTTCCTCACCATGTTCTCAAGGTTCATTCATATTGTAGCATGGATCAGTAGTATTTCATTCCTTTTTATTGCCAAATAGTATTATAAAGATATGCCACACGGTACTCATTCATCGGCTGATATTTTGAATTGTCCCACTTTTTGACCATAATAAGCAATGTTGCTATGAACATTCTGTGTGGACAGAAGTTTGGATTTCTCCTGGATCTGTATGCAGGAGTGGAATTTCTGGGTCTTACGATAGTCCCACATTTAACTTTGGAGAAACTGCCAGACGGCTTCCCAATGCACTGCCCCACTTTATCTTCCCACCAGTGGTGTGCAGGCTTCTGTTGTCTCCATCTCCTTAACAACATTTACTATGTGTCTTTTTTATGGTAGCCATCCTAGAGAGTATCAAGTGGGAGCTGGCTGTGGTTTTACACTGCCTTTTTCCAAAATGTGTGTTTAGAGGCCCCCGGCAGTTGTCATTAGTGCATTTGTAAGATCATAACTCTTCAGTGTGCGGCTCCAGGCCATTGCCACATCTGTCTTAACCTCCCTCCCCTGAGCCTAGCCCTGGCCACCTCCTGGCTTCCTTCTCTCCTGGGTGTTACAGGTCCCCAGTATCTTCCCCGGTCTTTAAATTACACAAGACTGCAGAGAACTCAGATGGGATGGGGGGTTGGGGTTCCCAAAGCAGTGGGAAGGTGTGAGTGACCTCTTGTAAGGCAGGGGCCAGGAGTGGCAGTTGTGGTGATTCCAGAACGTACAGTAAGGCTCCAGGGACCAGCTCCTGTCCTCCTGGTGCTCTGCCTGGCAGGTGATGTGCTGGCTGTACACTCAGCAGAGCCACAAGGGGAAATGGGACCTCGGTCCCAAAGAATCATTTGATTTTTTTTTCTCCATTCTTCTTCCCCTGCTGATTTGGTAGGGAGCCTTTGAAGCCTGATCCAAGTTCTTCTTATACTTTAATTAAGAAACCCATTTAATACCCACTTGTAACAAAGATGCTAGTCACCTTTTTTATTTAAAAAGATGTTTCTTTTGGA
This sequence comes from Hydrochoerus hydrochaeris, assembly GCA_004027455.1. Classification (NCBI taxonomy): domain Eukaryota; kingdom Metazoa; phylum Chordata; class Mammalia; order Rodentia; family Hydrochaeridae; genus Hydrochoerus; species Hydrochoerus hydrochaeris. Next base: position 137,236 of record PVLA01004749.1, read on the forward strand.
TAATCTTCTCTGAGTTCTTACTTTGGTAATGCTTTGGTTCTGTGCAATTCCTGGAAATCACTGTTATCGTGTACAGCTCTATTACTCTAAAAGTATTGTGAAAAAAACCTTTACTTACGTGTTGTTCAGACCACTGTATGCCCCAGAATACCTTTGGAAATAAGAGTAGCTTAAAGTTGCTTTAGTGCAAGGGTTTGATTAGCCATTTATACCTGCAAAGATTGGTGAAGCTTGTGCACATGTGAGTGTGTGTGTGTGTGTGTGCACGCATGCATGCACACATGCAGTGGAGATGGAACCCACAGCCTCATATGTGCTACACAGATGCTCTACCATTGAGCTGCAACCCCAGTCTTGTTGAAGCATCTTCAATCCAAAGTGTTCTGTGCGTTTATTTTTTTCGAAAGGTGAGGCACTCCATTTTGGCTCAAAGGCAGGTCCTTCAATGAGCTTCCGTCTTGGCAGGCAACTGCTTTCCTTATCAAAACAGGGCATTTGGCTCTCACATGAGTTCTTTGCTTTTCCTGCCCTGCAGCTTGAATGTAGTGGCCAACTAGTTAATCACTTGAAGAAAAGCTAATGTGCTGAGCTTTCATGATTGGAAGTTCTGTTTCAATTGTGAGTAAATTCTCTTGTAGTCATAGACCAGTGATGGAAAACCTTTCAGAGCTTTCAGTGATAATAAATAAGCCAAGTAAAGCATGCATGCCCTAGGTTCGCCATCACTGCCCTAGAGAGAATGGAATTGTAAAAGAAGTAGATGTGATTTCAGAGCCCAGAAGTAAACATGTGAAGAATATCATGCTTAATATTCTAAATTCTGATTGCTTAGATGTGGAGAGGACACGGTGGGTGTTAAATTAGGCGATCTTCTGTGAATTTTTTTTATTGGAATTCTTCAATTAGAATAATCTGCAGAAATGTCTCAAAGCCATTCTTCCCCTCACCAGTAGGTGGCACTCTAGTTGTGCTGTTTGCAAGTACTCTTTTCAATCTTTGAGTTTTCTGTCCCTTGGACACTGGCTTTTCATCTGCTGTTGGTTCCTCCCCAGGTCTGTGTGCCCTCTCTATCAACCATTCCAATTCCTACCTGGCCTATCCCGGAAGCCTCACTACAGGCGAGATTGTGCTTTATGATGGAAACTCCCTGGTAAGTTGACGGTGGCCCTGCCACCTGCCTTAGCTGTGTGGTAAATGAAGGAGATAGGGAGATGCTGTGATGGTGAGATGTGGGAATGGAAGAAATGCTGGGGGTGTTTCTTGGCAGGAATGGTCAAGTACAGAGGAGAAGTTAGGGTCATTTGCCCTGGCTTTGCCATTAGTCTGCACCGCCATGGGTAGTGTAACAGTTCAGGGCAAAACATCAGCAGTATGGAAATCACCTGCCAACTGGTGGCAGATGGTCACACTGGTGGCCACAGCCCTCTGGTCTCTGAAGCTTTAGAGTGGCACAGTCCCTATCTGTGGTGGGAAGTCCCCCTCAAGGGGCACCCACTACTACTTCAGTCTACCTCAGACACCCAGTTAGATGTCCACCTTCCCAAGATCAGGAAATGGGATAGAAATGGAGTAGCTCTTGAAACTAAAGTATGATACAGTTGAAAAGGACATGCAGTTCATATGCAAATGGTCTTGTGGGGAGGGACAAAGGAATCCCAGTAAATGAAGGAAATAGAAGAAGAAAGAGGATGAAAGGAGATGAAATCCATCTTCTTTGATGGCCCTAGTATCTGCTTCCCTTTGTCACCAACAGAAAACAGTCTGTACCATTGCTGCCCATGAAGGAACTCTGGCTGCCATCACTTTCAACTCCTCAGGCTCCAAACTCGCAAGTGCATCAGAGAAAGTAAGTGCACTCTCGTCTCCTCCTGTCTGCGGGCTCACTCACTCTGTCTCCAGAGATCTCCAGAGGTCCCCAGAGAGCTGATGGAACAAGGCTGATGACTTGTCCCCAAGTCTGCTTGGAATGTGTTTCAGAGTGAGACTCTTTGGCCTTTGCATGTTGTTGTCTATTGATCACTTGTTAATTCAGTAGATCAAAGGCCTATGCTGGGCAAGATACAAACACTTTGCACAGACACCATGGTTTTCTGGAGAAATGTGCAAGCCTTAATTATGCCTGGAACACAGAGATGGTACATTTCAAAATACAACAGTGTAAAGAAAATGCTTTGCTAGTTGGTTGGAGAGAGTGATCTCTTCTGTCTGGAATAACCAGAAAGAGTGATCAGGTTGAATTTCAAATGCCAAGTAAAGCAGGTCTTTTTTGCTAGGGAGAGTGAGCCATCGCAGTCTAGGAGATATATGTGCACACGTGCATGCACATGTGCATACACACGCACATGTATAGCACATACATTATACATGGAGCCTTGAACAGGCACAAGGAGTGAATGGCAGGCAGGACATATCTAGAACATGTTTCAATAATTGTTCATTCAGCACATATATAATTAAAAATGCCTCTGTGCTCAGTGCTTTGTGTTTCCCTCTCAGAGACAGATGTTTAAAACCAATAAAACACCTGTGTCTGAAAGGGCATCTCTGTGTGAAGCCACTAATGGTTAGAAACTGTCTGCCTGCTTTCTTTCCCAGGGCACAGTCATCCGGGTGTTCTCTGTACCTGATGGGCAAAAGCTCTATGAGTTTCGCAGAGGAATGAAAAGGTCTGTACTCAGTGTCAAACCCATTTTAAAGTCCCCATACAAGAGCTTCAGTGGCCAGCAGGCAGCCACGTAAGGAGAGGACAGAGGCTGTGGCCTCAGCTCACCTAGAGGAAATATTAGTGCTTTCTTAGATAATCGACTTCAGTGCTCCATGGAGGGCTTAGTAAAACTGAAAGGAGTAGCTAAGAGTCCTTTCTTGATAGGCAGCCAACGGAGGAGAAATAAGAAAACCAGGGAGTCACAATCCAAAAATAATTTCTAATTCTCTTCTACGGAAATAAAAGCTGAAGTAAGGTATGACCATTTGAGGTCTTATCAGCTATTGGGTTTTCACTTGGATTAGTGCATACAGCACTGGAGGATGTCCATAGTGTTAGGAAGGTGCATATCTTCCCCTCTGCTGGCTGGAAGGGTGGGCCATGCTTTATTCTTTGTGCCTAAAACTGTGATCCTTTGTGCATCTTTCTGGTGTTGTTCTCTAAGTCTGAATAACTCAGTATTGAAGGGGTTTTAAAATACTGAGGTTCTTCAGGATACATTTACTTTCTCACAAAACTAGTCTAGAACTAAACGGCAATAACCCTCATTTTTCTGGCTTACTGGTTCATGTGTTGCTGTTTCTAGGTACGTGACAATCAGCTCTCTGGTTTTTAGTATGGACTCACAGTTCCTGTGTGCCTCCAGCAACACGGAGACAGTGCATATCTTCAAGCTGGAACACCTCACCAACAGGTACATGTAGCTCCGGGTCAACATAAGAGATTATTTTGTTTTGAGTTCCATAATCTTGGCTTTGTCTTTACCACCATGGTAGAGCACATGTGTCTTAGTTTCTTTTCTTGTTGCTGAGACAAAATACCCAACACCCAAAGTTAAAGGAGGAAAAGTATATTTATCTCACAGTTTGTAGAGCATTCAGTTCACAGTTGGCTGGCTCTGAGCAGAGTGGTGTGGCAGACAGGCATTGGCAAGAAGAAATAGTTCATAGTGCATGGAAGGTAGCACAACAAAGCAAGGGATGACCACAGATCTTTCTGTGCCTTCTATCTTATCCAGGCTACTTAGGGCAGGTAGCACTTACACCCTTAATCCTAATAGCCTTGATTCTAGCATTGCACCATGAATCAGTCTCATCATTGCACACTCTAGATGCAGCCACCTCTGAAAAACTCCCATCTGTGACTGCATGAGGGCTTGGGGGCACATCCACACAAAAGCCGTAACATTTTATCGGAATCCCCCAAGGAGTCATGCACATCCCTTTATGCAAAAGGTGATTGATTAGTCCATCTCTAAGGGTTGCCAAAGTCCTAAGAGTTTCAGCATTGCTGAAAAGTCCAAGTCTAAAATCTCCTTTTAGTTTTAAAGCAAACTCTTAACTACAACTCCTGTATAAATAAAAAGAATGTTAAACATTTCCATCATTCAAATGGCACAAGATAGACATTTCCTTTCCAAAAGTTATAAACAGAAGAATAGCAAGGAATGAAGATACAGCAAGACTCCAAAGGTCTTGGGTAGCTCTTCCCCACTGCTGGTGATCATAGCTCCCATGGCTTCTCTTAGGGCAGTTTTCCTCCTTTCTTATGGTTTTTCTCAGACTATCCACATTCCTGGCTTCTCCAAACTCCTGGAGTCTCTACTGCACCTTTGACTTCACACTCACAGCTTGACACACTGCCCTCTCAGGGACACACTGCTTGGCCTGCCAGGCCTTCTTCTAAAGTGGAAGCCTTCCTGATCCCACAGCTCTTCCATTCTGCATGCACCTAAAACCAGCACCATGTTTACGATGCCAAGATCTGCTGCCAGCTGGAGCAGTAGCCAGGCCTTCTTCTCTCTTGGCTGTAGGACTCCAGTGCCAGTCAACCAAATCCTGAGGAACACATCACTAGGCCACTACCATTTTTGAACATGGTGCTCTGGAGTGCTCTTCTCAAAGCAAAGTCTTTCACTTTGCAATTTTGAGGCTGCAGGTAGCAAAGTCCTGCTGCTTCTTGTGATGCCCTCGGACAATATTTTCTATTATCCGGTTCCTTCTTAGCAATAAAGACTTCTGCTCTGTCCTTGCAGTCTACTGCTTTACTGCAGCTTCCTTTGTGACCAGAATCAAAACACTTTAAATCATTCTGTTGGGTCTTTGCTCTTGATTCTCAACATAAATCTGACTAAGAGTCCACAAAAGTAGCCATGCCACAGCCTCAACATTAGACTGCCTTGAAATTTCTTTCATAAGATTAATTAGTCCACTGTCCTTAGTCTCAGAAAAGTCTCTGGGCATAAGCAAAATGCAGACAAACTGTCTGCCAAACCATAACACAGATCATCTGGATCCAACAGCCAATGCAGCCCTTCTTCCCAGCAGAAACCACTCAACCTTGATCTTTACTGGCGGGATTTCTATAAACCTTTTGGTCTCCTGAGTGCTGACCAGAATCTCCCGTCAAATACAGCCTAAGGTGTTCCAGTTCTGCTATTTTGGTCAGCATCTCCAAACCTTTCCTAGCTATTCCCTTTCCCACAAGCCAGCTCCAAAGGATCCTGAATTACATGGCCAAAGCAACAGCCTCACTTCTGTAGTACCAAATCCTGTCTTACTTTTCTCATTGCTGAAACAAAATAGCTGATACCCAAAGTCAAAGGAGGACAGGTTTATTTGGCTCACAGTTTATAGCGTTTTAGTCCAAAGTTGGCTAGCTCCAAGATAGAATGGCATGGCAGACAAGCATCACAGAGGAGAAACAGTTCACAGCAGGCAGAAGGTAGCCAAACAATGCTGGGATCAACCACATCTGTTTCTATCCCTATATCTTGTCCACACTACTTAATCCTAGTGGCCTTCATCCTAGCATTGCACTATGAATTGATCTCAGCAGCGCATACTTTAGATCCAGCCACCTCTGAAAAAGTCCCACCTATGAGCACATGAGGCTTTGGAAGATATCTAGACACAAGCTATAACAACATGCTTCTTGCAAAACTTTTGCAGTATCATGCACAAAAGCCCCAAAACTGGGCTACATTCCTGAGTTCACATTCCAGCTCAGCCCCTTCTAAGTGGTGGGGTCTTGGGAAATGATTTCATTTTTCTGTATTTCACTTTCCTCATCTGAGGCCAAGGCAGTCAAAACCTGGGTCTCTTTCATGCTGGGCAAAGACTGTACCACCGAACTACAGCCCCTGGTCCTTCAAGAGAAGTTCGAGGTTTGGGTTTTCGAGTGTTTGTTTGTTTGAGGTGAGGACTGGCTGAATTGTTCAGGCTGGCCTGTAAAACAAACATATAAAAGTGTACGTCTCTTAGGCTTGTGGTAAGGATTGAGTTTTTTATGTAAAGCATTTGGTATAGTCCTGGCTCACAGATGCATCCATAAGCTACTATTAGCCAGTGTAGCCATAAATATAATAATATGACTATTATTGCTGTTTCCACTAGCAGAGGGTACTTAGAAACACTTTCCATGCCCCTGAGTGTAACCATGTAGGCATGACTTAAGAATAATAGTATGTTACATTATAGCTAATGGTGAGTATATTAATTTCCAGTGCTGCTATAACAATTTACCACAAAGTTAATGGCTTCAAATAGCACGTATTTATTATCTCATAGTTCTGGAGGTCAAAGCGCAGAATGAGCTGGCTGTATCCTCTGCTTAGGGTTTTCTAACACTGAAATGAAAGTGTCTGAACACCAGCTGTGTTTTCCTCTGGGGCTCAGAATCAGTGTCCAGGCGTGTTCTCATTACAGCCAAGAATGCAGGTCTTTACAGATGTGGCAGTGAGGTTACCACCTTTTCTCTTGCTGTCAGAGGGAGAGATCCACTCTTACACCTGACAGGCCACCACATTCTTTCCCACAGAGCCTTCAAGCCAGCAGTATCACATTGATTTCTTCTTGTCCTACTTGACCTTGGCCCTGCGTTTCTGCCACCAGTCAGAGGCAATTGAAACTTGCGCCTCATGCATGCTGGGCCAAGGCTGTTTCACTGAACTACAGCCCCTGGTCCTTCAGCAGAAGTTTGAGGTTTGGGTATTGTAGGGTTTGTTCATTCGTTCGAGATGAGGACTAGCTAAGTTCAGGCTGGCCTCGAATTTGTAATTCTCCTGGGTAGCTAGGACTACAAGTACACACTTCTGTGCCTGTCATGGTCTCTGTTGATAATATTAGATGTGATTGGTTCAAAGCCTACCCAGATAATCTCCTGCCGAAGGTCACTTGGGCCATGTAACAATATAATACAGGAATGTAGCTGATATCTCATTATATAGGGGCTGAGGCCCAGGGCATGGGATCCTGGGGCCATTCCTTGAAATTCTGCCCGCTGGAGTGTGAGCATTAGTTTATAGCTGCCAAGTATCTCCTATGTATATGATCATGTCCACTTGGAGATGTTTGCACTTAGAAGTAGCACAGAATCCCCCCTCGCTCAGCCACTGTTCAGAGCAGTGTCACTTTGTCAGCCTTCCTCCTGATGTGCCCACCTAGATTCTGGTAACACAGCAAGTGGCTTACACCTTGTGTGTATGTGTGTGGGATCCTTCCCCACCTGTGTCTCTTGACATGTTTTTCCAGGTGTCATAGAAACCAGAAACATGAAATTTTAGTGATTTGCTCAGCTGCACTTGAAAGCAGGTGTCCAGGCTAGTGATGACGATGACCCTTGTTCATTTGTAATATACACAACTTTTACGTTTTCTCCCTTGGTCCCTGTGGTAGTTGTTCTGGAAGAAGGGAGGTCTGGAGAGTTCCGTGTCTTGCTCAAAGCTGACCTTGGGTCCATAAAAAGTGATCCCTTCCACCCCTGTCAAGCTTCTGCAGCAAGAGTAGAAACTTCGCCAGCAACACTGCTCACGAGCATCTCCTGTGTGTGCTTCCATTCTGGGGTTTACACAGGTGTGAAGAGGAGCCTCTTCTGGGACTGGAAGTCCTTCTCTAATGGCATAGGACTTTCACGAGGACAATCCCTGATGAGAATGAGGTGGTGCTGGCCTCCTTCCTGTATGTGTTCGTGTGCAGCAGAATGAAGGGGTACCCAGCCGCTGCCCTCCCTCCCTCCTTCCCTCCCTGTGACTCCCTCCCAGGACACCAACAGCTGAGCTGCCAAAGGCTGAGGGTTTTCCATGCAGTTTCTGCCTTTCTGTGTCACACTGTCAGGCCTATGAAGCTAGGAAGCTGTGTCCCCTGTTGCCTCTGGGGACACCAGGACACCTCCCTTCCTGCTCCTCAGTTTCCTCAGAACACTTCTAACTCCTGTCCCTATGAGGAAGGGAGGGAACCCAGAGCTCTTGTTTGCCCTGAGCTTCTTACTCCAAACTCTCGCCAGAGATTATATCTATTTTCTACATTTTTTTGTCATTCCCGAAAAGCCTCTGAAACACAGTCCTGATTTCTTCTGGAGCTTTTGCTTGTTCTCTGTTGCAGTGGGTAAGCCCCAAGGTTCTTTGATGAGGGAGGAAGCGCTCCCAAGCCACTGTTTCAGTTCTGTCCTTTCGTGGGTCTGTCTTACCCAAATGCCTTACCCTCTCTGAGCTGCCCTGTTCTCTCATTGGCCACAGGTGACTGGGGGTGCGGGAAGACCTTCCAGTCCTCCTCAGTGGTCTCCCCAGCCCACCCCTGAAAGGCTGTTACATCCCAGACAATGTGACTCCGATTTACCTCTTCAGTCCAAATCAGTGGACACTGCCCTTATCTATAATCTTTAACTTCGTTATACTAATACTTGGTCTCATTCTGCGCAACCTCATGGGACCAATCCATCCTCTATCTTCTTGCTCGCTTAATCTTCTGAAAATGCTCCCTTGAACATAATACAGCCTCAGAACATTCACTCCATTTTTCCTTGGGAATGAAGTGACAGCTTCTCCCCTGCCTACAGAGCCCAGCTGCCACCACCCCGGAAGCTTTCACATCCCTCCAGCCACTAAGCCATGTGCTGCATGCCCCACTTTAGGCTGAACCTCCTTAGCTCTCCCAGCAAACTTGCAGATTATCCCTGTTTTCTGAATGAGGAAACACAGAAACCAAGAACCCTTGCTCCGTTCTTCCTGCACTGTGACCCTGCAGCGACTCCCGCCTGCACCAGTTATGCGGCACCAAATACAACAGCTCAGGTTGCTTTAGTGTTTATGCATGTGTGCTGTCTCCACCTAGAGTGTACTGTCTGGGTGCCTATTGTCCAGCTTTGTAAATTCCAAGCTGGAGCACAGAGCTCCAGCGCCACAGTATAGTTCTCCCCAAAGGGTCACTTTTGCTTGAGAAGATGAAGGCCAGAGAGGTTTGTCCAAAGAACACCTTGCTACTTGACAGCAGTAAGAAATGAGGTGCAGTATGTTTTCCATCAGGAGCTGATCCTGTAGACAAGTGGCATCATCCTGAGAACACACATGGCAGCCCTGGTCCTCAATGTGCTGCCCACAGCACAGGGCAGAGAGCTGGGGGTGTTTCTCGCCAGCAGAGCAGTCCCATCCTCTGTCTCCTGGAAGCCTCTAGATGAGGTTCCACAACTGCAAGAGGCCTGCTGAGTTCCTCAGGCACTGTGACAGCCGGATGCCTGCCGGCTTCCACGCTGTAAGCAGACACCACCCCAGTGCCTTGCTGAAGGCTAGCTGCTAGCTGCCCACTCCGTCTGGCTCAGGACCCTTCACACTGAGATCTGGCTGTTCTTCCTCAAGCCCCGAACAGACTTGAGCTCATTTTACAGGGGCCAGATATGGAGTGCGTCCTCTCATTCCTCTACCCTCGCCCTCTGAAAGAAATGTAGCAGAGTAATCATCAGGTTTTTTTTTTTTTTTTTATGTGAGAAAGCAGTAGCATTGAGAGCCTTTTAAGAGCCTTACAATAGTTCCTCTGGAGGACAAACAGGCCTTTGGTGCTCTTTTGTTATTGCTAGAATAATGTGCCTCGGTGGGTAGAACATTGCGCTGAGACACAGTTTCTGCCTGTTGCGGTGCTTGCAGCTCGGAACGTCCAGAGGTGTAGGCTCCTGGCAGCCGGACAGGTTCCGGTGTTGGCAGCTGATCTCACCCTTGTCTCTGCACTGCTCCCTCTAGTCGCCCAGAAGAGCCTTCCACCTGGAGTGGCTACATGGGAAAGATGTTCATGGCTGCCACCAACTACCTCCCTGCCCAGGTGTCGGACATGATGAACCAGGACAGGGCTTTTGCCACCGGACGCTTGAACTTCTCTGGGCAGAAGAACATCTGCACGCTGTCCACGTATGTACCATTGCCTTAAGCAAACACACTTAGACACCTTCCCAAAGAACAAGTGAAGAGCCAAAGAGGCAGAACATGGTTCAAAAGCAGGGTGAGCTGAACCAGTGAACCAATCTGCTGCTTTTCCTTTCTGATTTTAACATGGATTCTCAGGGCAGCTGGCAGCTGGCAGCTGGCATGGGAATATTAACCCCCTGGTTACTACAACACTGTCCTGAAAACATGCCGAGTTTTGATGGAATCAGGCAAGAAGCCTCAAGTTCTGTTGACTAAATTCAGACACTAATGGGTGACAGATATCTTAAGAAGTTTACTAAAAAAGTAAACCACTTAAAATCCTTCACAAACCTAACCAGCCAAGACAGCAAGCCAACTGTACCTTTCTCCCCTTTCTGTCACCACGAAGGCAGAGACACATGTAAGGTGGCCACTGTCCCATTTCGTGGCCATAGTTGACACAAGGTAAGAATACCTAAACAGTTCATTTTGCTTCATCTTCAAAGACCAGAAATAACCCCAACAGTAGGTTATTAGGTCAGAACACAAAGGAATGGCCAGAAGCCCAGACTCGGGATCGGTGGGCAGAGGGTTGTGCCTGGCAGGAACATCAGCGACTGCTAATGGGAGCAAGGTCTTGGTAGCTGAAGCTAGCCCAGTTACCCGTCTGCACTGCAGTGCCACTGCCAGTCTTCCAGCCTCCTCAGCCTTAAGCTCCAAACCATTCCAAACTCTTCCTACAAACCAGTGCTAAAGGCTTCTGAACCACATGGTCAGGTATAATCACAGCAATAACCCCACTTCTTGGTACCAGTTTTCTGTATTGGTGCTGACCAGCTTGTAACCATGGTTACCAAAAATACCTGACTGATATAGCTTGCTGGAGGAAGGGTTGGTTTTGGCTCATGGTTTCAGTGGTTTTAGTCCAGTGTCAGCTAGCTCCATGGCAGAAGCATTATGGTAGAAGGAGGTAGTGACAAACAGTAAACAGAGTACACAAGGGAAGAGCGAGAGAGAGGCAGAAGGGACAGGGACTGCGTGTACCTTTCCAGGCCACACCTCCAGTGACCCACTTGCTCAAACCAGGCCTCACCTCTTAATAGAACATTCTCTGAACTGGAGCACTCTAAAAACATGCTGCTAGGAACCCCACCTCTGAGCACTTGAGACTTTGGGGAACATCTCTGATCCAAACCATAACATCAGTCATTAAGTCAGAACACAAAGGAGTGGAAGCCTGGATTCTGGGTTAGTGGGAGAAGAATAGGTGACAGCTGGGGTGACAAAGCCTTGTCAGGCTGTTGAAATGGCACTTTGACCACCCTCACTGTACTCACAATTCCTGTCTCACCTGGCTCTTAGGATCCAGAAATTGCCAAGGCTGCTCGTCGCATCCTCTGATGGACATCTTTACATCTACAATTTGGACCCTCAGGATGGAGGCGAATGCGTGCTAATCAAGACTCACAGGTGAAGATTCTAGCTTCCCAAGGACAGCCTGTCGAGAGCTGCCAGCACAAAGCTATCACTTCCTCACCAGCAGGGTGGTGGCAAACCCATAGGGGCACCTGCTTTGCTCAGGCGCATTGGCAGGCGCCCTCTGTGTGTGCTGCCCCCTTCTGGATACATTGCACCATGGAACATCTAGTTCAGTCCCAAGTACAGAGTGGGTGTTCAAAATGTTCACAGAATCGAGTTGAAAAGTCCCCCCAGACTTCTGTCACAGTGAGGGCTGAATTTCTGTTCTGCTGTGAACAGGACACCATGAACTACCACTGCACCCTTGCCCACAGTCCCTGTCCACCCTGGCACGTCTTGGCATCCGTGCCCACATGTATTAAATATGAGAGAAGGAGGTCATTTTTGAGCTGCCTGACCCCTAGTAGTTGAAGGCCACCTCAGTTCCTCCTGGCCTAGCTGCATGTGGGCAGGTCTCTAACCTACAATCAGGGAGCCGAGCATGTGTCTCCGAGCTTTCCCTGCGACATTTTTCTAGATAGGTGATTGTCTTTCCTCTTAATTGCTGAGTAGCTTGCTTGGCTCAGGAACAACCGAAGAGAACAAAGAAAATGACCTCAGACCTTCCTTACCTCAGTCTTACGCAGCGACCGTAGCCAGACCAAGCACATCTGCAGTTTCCAGTGTGCCAGGTGAGTGGTGTGGGGCCTGCCTGGCCCCCCACTTACCTGGGGCTGGGGTGCTCTCCTCCAGCTCTTTCCTCATGGATGAGGCCTGTGGCAGCTTTTACCTTGGGCCCTGAGCCCTGACAGAGGTAGCAGTTTCAGGATTAACCCTTTGCCTCTTGGAGAATTCCAAAGAGGTGGAGATTTCAGGCATCCAGAGTGGAAGGGGGGATGAGACTGCCATCGCTCAGAGACCTGGAGACCGTAAGTGACGAGGTTTCAATGGGCGAGCAGTCCCTCCAGCTGGAAGGCAGAGATGGCTCCACGGGTCCCTCCGTCCTCCCTTCCTGAGTCCTGCCCTGCGTCACGGGCCAAGAACTGACCATGTGGCTTCTCTACTCTCTCGCTCTCGGTTTCCAGGTTACTCTGAGGATGGCGGGGCACTCCGAGGAGAAGTTATTCCGGAACACGAGTTTGCAACGGGACCAGTGTGTCTTGATGATGAGAATGAGTTTCCCCCTGTGAGCATTAGGAATCCGTAAAAGCAGCTGTGTCTGTGTGCTGGGAAGGCGGCTGCACCTTGTACAAGAGGCCAAGTTACTTTTCCTGCTTTCTAGTCCCTAACAACTAATCCTCTTCTTTAAGATGCAGAGAGCCAGAAAATGCCCGTGTGTGCTTCAGATCACACCCACTAGCTGTGAGGTATCACACTAAACCCTGACAGCATTAGGGTAACTGAGCACTAATCCAGGGAGTTTGGGGCACTTACTACACCCAGGGGCCTGGACTCCTTTCCTCTGCTTCTGTATACTGATGGTGCTGCTCACAGGTGGGAAACTTCTGCCTATGTAAAGTTTCCTGCGGCTCCTAAGGGTGCTCTTACAGAATGCTGCCTTCCTGCTACTGGAGGTGATGCGTTAATGGGGCTGGGCTGTGTGTTTGGGACGCTGAGCTGACTGGAGATCTGCAGGGCAGCTGAGCTGCACCTGCTTCTGGTTCTCACAGGGCAGACCCAGGCCACCCTGCATGAGCAGCTGTAGGCACTCGTTAAGAAACCCTCAGGGGAAGTGCCAGAGCTGGGATGTGTGAGCTCCCCTGGGCATCTTATCTTTTTATTTGCGGTACTGGGGACTGAACTACATCCCCAGCCTTTTTATTTTTTGAGACAGAGTCTTGCCGAGTTGCCCAGGCTGAGCTTGAACTTGTGTTCCTCCTGCCTCAGCCTCTCAGAGTGCTGGGATTACAGGTGTGCACCACCACACGCCCTCTTCACTTGACCATCTTTAGTGGAGCTTCCCAGCATCCTTCTGCAACTGTTCCAGCAGCAAGGGCCTCTGGGCCGAGCACTGGGCTGAATTGTTTCCAACGTCTGTACCTGGAAATTCTCTCCTGGGGGAAGGAACAGGGCTTCCACAGCTATAGCTTCTTCAGGTTTCCACTTAGAAAAACACAGACCCTTTTTGTGAGCTTCAGTTAGCAAACACCCCAATGAGTCAACTTGAAATCATTGCAGACGGAAGCAGTATCAGACCACAGCCTGGACAACCGACTCCTAGAGCCAGAGAGGGGCAGTCACAGTGTCTGCAAGGCCTTGTATGGAATGTTCTTTGGTGACCACTGTTGTATGTCAGTGAGATCCATTTGTAAAAAGATGGAGTGCAAGGTTGGCTTCTTTTTCTCAAGGATCCATGGAAGAACCTAGAAAGCACATTTGTCTGAGGGAAGCGCACAGCTCTTGTGGGACCCTTTGTGCACTGCGGGGGGTGTTTGTGACTTCCTTATTGGCTCTGGGGACTGCAGCTTGAGATTGATGTTTCAGGCTTTTAATAGGCAGGTTTCCACGTGTGCTGCCAGCAAGCGATGTCTGTATTTTAGTGGTAGACAGGAGTAGTTCTGCAAAACCTCCGTTAGTTTGTTGCCTAAACCAGTTGTTTCACCTTTGAGTTCTTGTGATACCAACTAGGCCTGCAGGGAGTTTTTCTGTCTCCTCAAAAGTTGGTGGTTATTTCACTGAAATTGCATCTTCCAAGGGCCAGAGCCTTCTGGGTCAGACACAGTGGGGACAAACATGACCATCCCACTCCATCCAGGTTTAGAGAGTTCAGATGCTCACTGGACTCTGTTCTAGTAACTTTGGCAAAATCTTGTGACTGGTCTAAAAGATGGCAAGATTATGAATTAGATTCTTAATTGTAATCAGCAAAATTGCAGCCTCTCATATGTACAGAATTAGGGTGATTTGGATATTGGCAATTAGAAGGTAGCCCTTTGCCAAAGGAAATCTGTATAAAATCCTAAGTACCCTATGTGCATTTGTTCAGGGGTAAAAACAGAATTGGAGATGCTTAAAAGTAGAACTAGTGCGCGAACTATTGGCAGGCCTGTACCCACATACAGCACAGGAGGCTGGGTAAGGGCCAGTTGCCCTCTCGTTTTCTTAAGAACCAGAGGAGTAAAGGTTGGCTTAAACTTTATCAAGAATTTTACCGACATAGCTAGGCATGGTGGCACACACCTGTAATCCCAGCACTTAGGAGGCTGAGGCAGGAGGATTGTGGCAAGTTTGAGACCAGCCTGGGCTACAAAGTGCGCTCAAGGCCAGCCTGAACTGCATAGTGAGACCCTGACTCAAAGGGACAAAAAAAAAGAACTAATGTAAAAGAAGTGTTTCCTCTCGGAGAGGATAGTCATTGAATAAGGTCACTAGATAGAGCATTACACCAGTGTCAGGCTGTCCCTGGATGCAGGGCGGGTTCTAGATGTCGTGGCCATCCCAGGACCCAGCTTGTCCTTGTGCCTGCATGTACTGAGGGACTGGGTCAGTGACTCCACAGCGGCAGCAGCATCCCATGAGGGATGCTAGAAGCTCCCTCCCCTTGCCTTTGTTCTAAGTCACCGTGTCTGTTGCAACCATTTGTCCAGAGTCCACATCTTTACCCTTATTCCTTAAAAGCTTCTGAGACTACAGAAGAACCTTAGTGTCTCGACTTGGCTAAAATCACTTTTCTTCTCAGTAGGAACACAGCTTGCCTGGGCTCCCTGGGCCTCTGCCTTAAGAGCATGGGTCATCATAGTGGCCTTCGTGAAACATACTGACACTGGCCTGCAGGTCATCCCTCTCCTCCTTGGGATTTACTGGAGGCACTGGAGTGCTGGCCATCTCTGGTGCCTGCGGGAGCGGCTGCCTCCAGGAGGCCAAGCTGCTTCTGCCTCTGTGACAGCCAGCACACAGGCCTGCATATTGGGAGACTCACCTCAGGCCTCATGGGCAGCCGCAGACGTACACTGACCCTATCCTTATGACCTAAGAGTCTGTGTTTACAAGATGGCCTTTTAGAAACGCACATACACATATAAATATACACACGTGCATGCACACACACATATGGAGTCAGTATTTTTGGAATCTGCCATGCTTGTCCTTCACCTGTGAAAGATGGGTGGCTTTTCTGAAGTGTGGGTGAGGGTCAGCTTGTGGGCCCATGGAGAAGCCCCGTGGGGTCCACTTCCTGTGTTCACCACACTTGGGCCAGACCTTCGCTGCACCGCTGCCCACAGCCTCTTCCTGCGGAGAGTAAGGCCATTCTGTTTTGATTTCGGTAGATAATCTTGTGCCGCGGAAGTCAGAAGGGCAAAACGAAGCAGTCCTGACAAGAAGCGCACCTCAGAAATCAGGACACCCCCTGTCAGGTGGTTTTGGAGAAAACAAGGAAGGTGGAAGAATGGAGTGCGATTGTGTGAACAGAAAGGGAGGCAGGAATCCCAGGTGCTGTGCTTCCCCAGCCATGGGGCGAGGCTGACTCCCCACCAGGACCCATGGGCACCGGGGACCTGCATCTGCATCATATATCTAAATACCTTCAGACCACAGTGTAAATGCTAACTAACCATATTGGTATGTAGCTGAAATTTTATATTGAAAAGGGCATCCTTTTTAAATGTATGCTGTGTAAAAAAAAATGTGCTTATCGGAAAAACTCTTCAAATTGTATTTCTTGTATATTACATTCATATAGAGAGATTAGTTAGGCAAAGTATTTTTGCAGTGATTGTAATAAATCATTTATTACCTTTGAGTCCCATTTAGAACACTAATAAAATATGGCAGTGCATTTTTTAGTTTCTTAAACGTCATTTCATGTCTTGGAGATTTTTAGCGGGGGCGAAAAGAACTCCTTAAATCTTTACAATCCACTCACTTGAAGGTGGGCCGGGTGGCGCAAGCCTGTGGTGCCAGCTCTCTGGAAACTGAGGAAGAAAGCTGTCTCAGAACAAATAGAAAGGGACAGGGAACGTAGCTCAGTGTTAAGGCCGTGAGTTTAATCCCAGCACCACAAAACAAACAAAATCCCACTCATCTGACCTAAAAAGAGGCAAAAGGGGGCTTTTCCATGGATTCTTCTGCTCCGAGACCTGGAAAGAGAGCTAACTCTGTCTGGTTGCTTAAGGCAGCCCATAGGAGCTGGCTGGGAATGTGGGGGCTCAGTCCCCGCCCCCCCAAGCCCACCGAGCTGGCATGGCCTCTTTCCCTAGAGCCCAGGTGATTTGTACGTGAGTTCTACTTCTCCATCTACCCTAAATGGCCAGTAAAACTTAGGAATACAAAGATAGAGTTAGGAAATTTAAATGTATTAAGCATCTGCTCTGTGTAGGGAAACATGCAAGGCATTTTCGTGTATTACCTTACTTGGCTTTATTTAATCGCATTTGCAAGTGAGATTAGATAAATCCAGGCCCAAACCCGTGCCTGATTGCAAAGCCTGTAAGTGGTCCATTACCCCATGGTAGCTGCTCTCCTAAGTGGCTTGAAGAAGGAACAGTACGCAAAGTAAAGAAGCCCAAACACAATCCACCTGATTCACAAGCTTTACTCCTTGTAGCAGCACTGGCCTGTTACTGGGTTTGGCAGCGGCAGGCAGTGTGGTAGGGACCGCAGCAGGGAGCTGCCGAAGGATCCTGAGTGTAATCCGCTCTGGAAACGTTGTCACTGGCAACGTCCCGCAGGACCTCCATGAGAACCTTCCTGACCTGGGGCAGCACGGCCTGGTACTCAGCGCTGCTGCTGTGGAGCGGCACACCTTCCGCGGCGTCCTTTTCCAGGTCGAAGATGAGGGGCAGACTGTGCCGTTGCTCCGGCCCAAGGCTCCCATCGCAGGCTTCAGCTCCCCCTGGAGAGACAATGGCAGTAAGTTCGCCATCAGACCCAGCCTTGGCCCTGTGTTGTAAGGAGCAGAGCTGTGACTGATTGCATATGAACTTAAATGTGCCAGCCCTCGAAAATTCTAATAATTGCTCTCCCTGTCAAATAAATTACTTCAAGATCTATTTTCTCCTTCCAGGGATAATCCTGTTGTCCACCACAATGGGGAACCTCTCCTTGGACTTGCCTTCAGGGCGCCGAGCATTTGCTCAGATATCTTTGGTCTCTACCCTTTTGGAGTAAATCCAGTTGTTCTAAACACTGATTTCTTGAACACCATTTGGTGAACTAGAGGAAGACGGTGTGTAATTTCACTTTGGGTAAAAGATGAGCTTCTTCTAGATTAGAACCTGACTATTAAGTTCCCCAGAAAGGGATGACAAAACTGCTTGGAGGGATGGCGCCACCCCTGGCTCTTTATGATTCCAGTGCCCCTGCTACTGCTTCTCAGTGAAAAAGGAAAGGACAAAAGTAAGTAAGGCAAAAGCTCGAAAACAGAAGTTTGCCTCCGAGCTTCTCAGTGGCCAAACATTAATAAGATAGAAATGTTATCAATTACTTAGGAGAAACAGTTTTCCAGCACAGAAGTCTGAGAAATTATGCAATGGCTCTTCCTCCAGGGGACTGTGCATTATGGAGAGCTCAGTGACATTTTTATGAAAAACAACTGCATGATTAAGATGGTCAAGCTGTGACTTCCTGTCACTGCAAAGTGAGAGAATAATGCTAAAATGCAAGTTTTACTGAGCAAATCCACAGGGACCAAACCCATGCTGCCTGAAAATGTAGCTTTCTTGCACAACATGCCAGAAATAAAATTTGAAATACTGAGAACATATAGATTGCAAAGCCACAGCCCTGCCCTTTGTGTTCTTCCTCCTGGACTGGGATTTAGGGTTTTGGCAGACATTAGGAGTTTACCATCTCTGCCAAGACTGCAGAGTAGAATTTGACAGTATTCTGTGTTAACTAGTAAGGAACAGAAGTGATGAGCTTTGACGATCAGTCAAGCCAAAGTTGAAATGAACTACTCTTTAAAAAAAAAAAAAGTAATTCCACTTAAAGGAACCATGGAGTAGTTTGCACAGAACTACCCTCTTCTAGGTAACAAGTGTGAGTTCCAAGCAATGTATTAAAAAACAAAGACACTAGAAAATAAATGAAGAGATTCACCCCCTGAAAGAAGGAAGCCACGCTGGGGTTGAAACTGTTCCAGAATTTTCCCTTGAGTGCACTCCTCAGTCTATACAGCCTAAGCACCTAGAGCTTCAGATGAAAGCTTTCCAGGTCAAGAGTTAAGGCTGCCACAAAAGATGGAAATTGATGGGAGAAATGCTGGGGAAAAGAAGACATAAAGGGGACACCTGAAACCTAATGCAAATTCCTTCTAATCCATAACTGACCCCAAGCAGTGTGTGCCCAATGGGGGATATTCTAGCAACATCTAGGAGAAGCGAGTATCTCAGCAGGCCTTTCCTCTGCTACCTGGAGGAGGGAACATGGACTTCAGAGTGTGAGTCCATGAGAGTAGAGGAGTCTCATGGACACCTCAGATTTTCCACTGAGGTCAAACAAATTTTGGCCAGGATTAGAGATGTGGTCCCCAAAGTAAGGAATTTGCCAAAAATTAAGGACAAAATCTAAAAGACCAATCCTATAAAAGTAAAACAAGCCTCTGGAAATTCAAAGGTACCAACTATTAGTTGTCTACACAGCCAAAAAAATACTCTGGAAACAGAAATTAAAATCTCTACAGTGTATTACTGACAGCATCCAGTCTTAACTGTCTTTGTTACTTTCTCCTTGCTGGGACAAAATACCTAACACTCACAAATCTGCTCTAAATATAAAGACATAGATGAATAGCAAATGGCTGTTGAAAGAAAAACCATCCTAATACTAATCAAAAGAAAGTAGGAACATTTATATTAACTTCAGATGGAGCAGACATCAAAGAAATGTCAGTGATAAAGTACAGCCTTATGGTACAGGAATCAATTCTCCAAAAAGACATAGCCATCTGTAATGTGCCTATACCTAACCATAGAGCATCACAGTTCATGAGGCGAAAACTGGATAGAATCCACTGTCATAGCTGGAGACATCAATACCTCTCTATCAGAATGGACAGGCTGGGGATGTAGATCCGTGGAAATACACTTGCCTATCATATGTGAGAAACTGACAGATCTGGCAGGCAAAATCAGTAGTTGGATTCAACCATACCAATAACCCACTGGATACAATGAAAATCTTAAATCACACTGACTGAACATCACAAATTCTTCTCAAGCTCATATATAACATGCACCAAGTGTTACAGTTTAGATCTTAAATGTCTGCCAAAGGCCCATGTACTAAAGGCTTAGTCTTCAGCTCACAGCATTACTAAGATGTAGCATGTAATAGGAGATTCAAGGTCACTGGGGGCAAACCCCAAAGAGGATTGTGGGACACCAGTTCATCCCTGTCTCTCTGTCTCTCTGTCTGTCTCTCTTTCTCTCCCCATCCCTCTCTTCCTTCCTCCCTCCTTAACTTTCTCCTCCCTCTCTCTCTCTCTTTCTCTCTGTTTATCCCTGGTCCATTAGGTGAGCAATCATACACTCCAGCCAGGAGGTGCTGCCTCACCATGGGCCCAAAACATTAGGGCCAACCAGTCATGGACTGAAACCTCGAAAACTCTGAGCCAAAGACAGACCTTTCTCCTTTTAAATTATCTCAGGTATTTTGTTACAGTAATGGAACTCTGACTAACACAAGATAGATCAAAATATTCTGGGCTATCAAAACACACCATAACAATTTTAAAAGACTAGAAATCATACAATGTCTAGTCTTCGACACCAATGGAATTAAACTGAAAAATCAATAACAGGATCCTGGAAAAGCTCAAAATACTTGGAGATTAAACAATATGCCTCCCAGACTGGTGATGTGGGTGAGTGGCAGAACACCTGCTTAGCATTTATGAGGTTACTGGTTCAATCCTCAGCTCTGAAAAAAAATAATATGTAACATAGTTAAAGAACATATCACAAGAGAAATTTTTAAATATCTGTAAATAAGTGAAAATGAAAAAAACTTGCCAAAATGTATGAGGTATAATAAAAGCAGAGTTTAGAGGAAAATTTACAGCATTACATGGATATATTAGAAAAGGGAAAAGACCTACATATAAATAATTGAACTTCTACATTAGGAAACCAGAAATAGGGCAAACTTATTCCACAGTAAGCAAAAGAAAAGAAAAAATAAAAATTTAACAAAAATCAATGAAACCTAAAATAGAAAAATCAGTAAAACCAAAAGCTTGTTCTTTGAAAAGATTAATAAAATTGGTAACTTACTAAAATAAGAAGAGCAAAAAAGAAGGTCCAAATCACTAATACCAGAAGTGAAAAAAAAATCCCTACAGATCCCAAGAACACTGAAAAGATAATAAAGGAATATTGTGAATAATCTGTGATAATGCTGATGAAATAAACTGATTCCTTGAAAGACATACTGTGCCAAAATGCACACAAAAAGAAACAGACAATCTGAATAGGCCTGTCTAATTGCAAGAAACTGAAATATTAATTTAAAACCTCCTAAAAAACAAAGAGCAAGGTACAGGTGAATTCCATTAAACATTTGATGAAACTATATAAATTCTGAACCATCTCTTTCAGATGTTGAAGCAAACAGCCTATTTCCATATTCTTTGGGACCAGAATTATCCTAATACAAAGATATCACAAGAAAAGAAAATAATCTCGAAGATATCACAAGAAAATAAAATGGCAAACCACTGTCTTTCATGAGTACAGATGAAAAGTCCCCAACAAAATATTACCAATCAAATCTGAACCACTGTTTTCAAAGTACACACTATGATCAAGTGGGATTTATCCCAAGTATATAAGGCTAGTTCAGCATTCAACATGTGATTAATGTGATTCATCATATCAACAGACTGAAGAAGAAAACTCACATGATCATACCAATACCTGCAGAAAATTCATTTGACAAAATCATTCATTCATGATTTTTAAAAAGCTCTGAACAAACTAGGAGAAAAAATTTTCTCAACTTGATAAAGCACATCTACAAAAAAACATATATAGTTAACATTGTACTTCACAGTCAGAAACAAGAAGCTTTACTGCTAAGATCAGGAATGAAGTAAGGCTAATCCCTTACTTCTTTTCAACATTATACTAGAAATCTCGGCTGATGTAATAAGAAAAGAAATCAAAGAAGGAAGAAGGAGGGACAGAGAAGGGGACAAAACAATTCAGATGTGTTATGTACGTGTACCAGCTCCCCACAATGAATATAATCATTATGTACTGCACACATGGGCTACTGAAAATCAACATTTCTAAAAAGAAAAGAAAGAAAAGGCATACTGATTGGGGAGAGAGAAATAAAACCATCTTTCCATACATAAAATTATTGTTTATATATAAAGTCAGAAAGAATTAATCAAAAATCCTGGCACTAATAAGAGATCATAGCAACATTCCAAGATACAAGGGTAACATGCAAATGTCAATCTCTTTCCTATGTATAGGTAATGAGCAGGTGGAGTTTGAAATTCAAAACCTAATACTATTTATATCAGCCTTTCCCAGAATAAAATACTTAGGCTTAAATCTAACAAAATATCTATGCTAGCTGAGTGATAG
Source organism: Hydrochoerus hydrochaeris (assembly GCA_004027455.1). Taxonomy (NCBI): domain Eukaryota; kingdom Metazoa; phylum Chordata; class Mammalia; order Rodentia; family Hydrochaeridae; genus Hydrochoerus; species Hydrochoerus hydrochaeris. The sequence continues at coordinate 159,104 of PVLA01004749.1, forward strand.
CTCCATATGCTCAAAATGCCAGTTTGATCTATATATGCAGTGCTATCTCAGTCAGAATCCCAGCAATTCATTTCATAAATATCAACAAAGTGATTCTGGAGTTTATAGAGAGAGGAAAGACATAACGCAATGTTGAAGCCAACGCGATACTGAAGGACCGTGTTGGAAGACTATCCCACTTTAAAAGCTACTGATGGTAGTAGCCTGAACTGGGTGAGATGGCCATAGGACAGACAAATAGATCATGCAACAGAATAAAGAACCCATGACAGACTCATGCAAATACAGCCAGCTGATCTTGGACAGAGCAAAGGTAACACAAGGGAATAAAGACAGTCTTTTCAAAAAAATGAAGTTAGACTAACAGAATATATATACTCCAAACAGAACAGAACAAAAACCAGAAATTTTTTTAAAAAACATTCTACACAGACTGAATTTCACATACACAGAACACTCCATCTAATAACAATGTACCCATGCTTCTTAGGTACACAGGGGATATATTCCAGGATAGACCCTATGTTAGGTTACAAGTTAAGTGTTAATAACAGGTGAGTAGTATGCATACTATCTTCTTTGACACACCAGAATGAAGTTACAGATCAAAAACGTTAAACCGGAAAAAAAAAATCATAGAATTGTGTAAACAACACAATGGATCAAAGAAGAAATCATGAAGGAATTTAGGAAACACTGAGTTTAATAGAGATGAAAACATATCAAAACTTATGACACATGGCAAAATCAATGCTGAGAAGGAAATTTACAGTTATAAATGCTTATGTTAAAAACTAACAAAGCAACATGGTGGCATGTGTCTGCAGACCCAGCTGCTTGGGAGGTTGAGGGTAGAGGACTGATTAAATCCAGGAGTTCAAGACCAGCCAGGACAACTTAGCAAAACCTCATCTCAAAAATAAAATAAAGGAGAGAGAAAAAAAAAAAGATCTCAAATCAATAACCAAACAATACAATTTAAGGAACTAGAAAAAGAAGAACAAACTCAAAGCTAGCAGAAGAAAGGAAATTTTTAAAAAATAGAGCTTAGATAATGAAGTAGAAAAAAATTGATAATACCAATAACTGTTTCTTTGAAAAGGTTGACAAAACTGGCAAACCTTTAGCTAAACAAACTAACAAAAATAGAAGATTCAAATTGGAAATGAAAGTGGGGACATTCCTGCTTATTCAAAAGAACAATGACAGTATTAAGAATTATATGTCAACAAGTTGGGTAATCTAAATGAAATGTCTGATTACTAAAAACAGAAAATCTACTGCCTTGGTTACTTTTCTCTTGTTGCTGAAACAAAATACCTGACAGTCAACATGAAGGAAGGAAAAGTTTATTAAGCTTACAGTTTTTGGAGGTTTTAGTCCTTACTCACCTGGCTCCAAGGTGGGGCAGTGTGGCTGAGGGGCAGCCATTCCTGGAGGCTGCAAGCAACAAGAGTGAAAAAGGCAAAAGGGAGAGCAGGCCTCCTTCCTTCCCTTACACTGTAGGCTGGCTCCCCACCCCTGGGGGGGTTGCAGCACTCCCACTACCAATCCCAGCACCAGACAACAAACCAATCATAAATGCTAGATTCAGCAGCTCCATGACTATATGAGGCTTGGCGGGGCATTTAAACAAACCATAACATCTACCAAGATCACAAAGAAATACAAAATCTGCATCCATCCACAACTAGTAAGGAAACTGAATCAATAATCAAAAATCTACTTACAGGCTGGGGTGTTGGTTCTGTGTACAGTATCTGTTTAATGAAACTCTGGAACTCTGGGTTCAATCCCCAGTATCTCCCCCCCAAAAAAAAATCTATTGACAAGGAAAAGCCTTTAGCCAGGTGACTTTACCAGTAAACTCTGCCAACAATTTAAAGAATTGATACCAATCTTCTTCAAGCTTTCCCAAAAAATTGAACAGAAGAAATGCTTCCCGATTCATTCTAAAAGGCTAACATTTACCCTAATGTCAAAACCAGACATAAACAATACAAGAAAACAACAGGTCAATCTCTCTTAGGAACAGTGATTAAAAAAAAAAAAGAAAAACCTCCACATATAAATACTGGCAATCAAATTCAGCAGCATATTACAAGATCAGCTGGGATTTATTCCTAGAACACAAGGGTGGTTCAACAATGAAAAGCAATCAACATAATATGCCACATTAACAGAATGAAGAGAAAAAAATATAATCTCAATTCGTGTAGTAAGAGTGTTTGGCAAATTCAATACCCAGTCAAGCAGGGTTGCACATGTCTGTAATCTTAGTATTCTGGGAGGCTGAGGCAGAAGGACTGTAAATTCAAATCCATCCCGGGCAATTAAGTGTCTCAAAATAAACTATAAAAAAGGGTTGGCATTGTATCAGTGTGAGGGTCCTGGGTTCAGTCCCTAGTATAGAGAGAGAGAGACAGAGACAGAGAGAGACAGAGAGAGAGAGAGAGAGGCATTACTATGTTTTAAACATGAAAAAACTGCCAAAAAGTTAAATAAATCGCCTGGATCAGAGAGATGCAAATCTTGTTTACCTAGACATTTTCAATTGCATCATGCTGCTTCAAAAACAATGCAGAAGCAAACAAACAAAAAACCCAGTAGTTTCTTTCTGAAAGGAAGCAGAGGAAAGACAGACAGACAGAGACAGAGACATAAACAGAGAAAAAACAAGGAAAGGAAAGAGAAAAGGAGAAGAAAATTAGGAATGGAGGGAAACGACCTCAACAAATGAAAACTTACAGCAGGCATCATCTCAGTGGGGAAAGGCTGAAAGTTTCTCCTCCAAGGTCAGAAATGAGCAAGAAAACCCATTTTCTCCCTTTTTTATTGGTATGTTTTTGTGACATCTAATAAATACCTTCACTGTGGGGACAGGATACATACTTTTGCTACTTCTGTTCCACACAATAAGAAATCCCAACTAACTGAAAAAGAAAAAGTAAAATGACCTCTTTCACAGATGATATGATCTTATCTGTAGAAAACCCTAAAGGTCACACACACACACACACACACACACACACAGTGTTAGAACTAATAAACAAGTTTGGCAAAAAAGCCAAATACAAAGGCAACACACAAATCACTTCCATCTCTAAACATCAACAATGATTAACAATCTGAAAAGGAGATTGAGAAAATTATATTTATGATAGCCTCAAAGAGAATAAAATATGAATTAAGAGAAAGACTTGTACAGTGAAAACCACAAAATATTATTGAAAAAATTTAAAAGGACATAAATAAAACACATCTCATGGGTTAGGAGAGTAAATCTTGCTAATGTTGTTAATGTCATTAATGTAGATACCACCAACATTGGTCTATAGATTCAACGCAATCCTCAGTCAAAATTCAGCATTAGAAAAGCCCATCCTAAAATCCACATGGAATCTGAAGGACATGGAATAGCCAAAACCATCTCAAAAAATGAAAAATAAAGCTAGATGGCTCATACTTCCTGATTCAAAACTTGGCACAAAACTATGGTAATCAAAAAAGTATGGTACTGGCATAAAGACAAATGTATATACTAATGTAATAGGCTAGAGAGCTGAAATAATTTTCACAGGCTGCCAAGCACATTCAGTGGGGTAAAGGATGGACTTTTCAACCAATGTGTTAAGTAAACTGAACATTGACAAGTCAAAGGACGAATGAAGTTGGACTATTACCTAACCTACATGCAAAAATTAACCCATGAATCAAAGACCTAAAACAATAAAGGTCTTTAAAGAAAATGTAGGCCCTTTCCTCTGTGCGCCCAATGTGGGCCCAGAGAACCAGGAGATTGGCCTCTGCCTGCAGGGCACCGCCACGGGAAGACCCCTTCTTCCATGCTCCCAGTGCGGGTCGAGGGAGAGACAGATCCGCCTCTGCCTGTTGTGCATTGCCACCAAAAGGCCACATCCTGCAGGTGGCCAGCATGGGCAGAGAGAACCAGCAGATCCGCCTTCACCCTCCGGGAGCTGCTACCAGAAGGCTCCTTCCTGCACGTAGCCAGCAGGAGCAGGGACACATAGCCAGGTAAGCCCTGTGCATCTGTAGGCCACCATTGGAGGCCCTTGGTTCCCTCAGGCAGCCATCACCCACTAACAGAATCAGACAAACATGCCCTTGTGTGTCTGCCACCATCATGGGACCAGTGTAGACACACAGGCTGAGAGAAGCAGCCCCACCTCCATGCACCCCTGAGCATCAGTGAAGCCCCAGTGTAGCTGCACAGGTCTGGAAGCCTGTTCCATGCCCAGTTACCTCCCTGTAAATCTGGAATTAGAGGAACCCAGGTGCCTGTCCCATCCTCCTACACAGCCTAGGGGCAGCCAAGGTGGGAAGTGCCTGGGACCCCACAACCAGCTTGTTGGGAGGAACCCAGAAGAATGTCAAGACAAAGGAGCAAAAGGCAAACTGAGACCTGTAGCCCACACAGAACAAGTCTGGGAGATATAGTCATGGAAGAAAATCACAGCCACACACCTGAAATCTCTGAGAGGATAGCAACTGAAGTAAGGAAACTACTTCATGAGATTCTAAAAGCAGTCAAATCAGAAATAATGTCTCAGGTAAAAGAAGAAATCACAAACATACTGAAAGAATTGTTCAGCAGATCTAAAAAAGACAGACAATGAAGAGGAGCATAGGAAAATGATGGAAACCTTGAATGAATGTAGAAAGGAATTAAAATGCATGAAACAAATCCAAAGACAGATGCAGGAAATTAAAAACTCAGTCAAAAGCTGGCAAAACTGCTTGAAAGAGACTGAAGAGAGACTTTCAAATCTTGAAGACAGGATTGCAGTGATTGTGAAGGAAAGATCTCTTAAAAATAACATGGAATCAGGAAATAACAACCCAATGGCTGCAAGATGATGCAAAGAAGCATAACTTAAGAGTGATAGGTGTAGGTGAAGGTGAAATTAAAAGGATATTCACAGAAGTAATAGAAGAAAACTTCCCAAACATGGGAAATGGATCTGGCATGCAGATAAGTGAGGTATATAGGACTCCAACTAGCCATAACCAAAGTAAATCTACACCCAGACATGTAATAATCAAGATCCCAGAAATTCAGCACAAGAATAAAATATTAAAAGCTGTTAGAGAAAAGAGACAGATCACCTATAAAGGAAAACCCATCAGAATCACGGCAGACTTCTCAACACAAACCATCAAGTCAAGAAACATTTGGAGTGAAGTGTTTCAAACCCTGAAAGAAAACAACTTCCAACCCAGATTGATCTACCCTGCAAGACTATCTTTCAAAAATGGTGGAAAAATAAGATTCTTCCATGATAAAGAACAACTGAAGGAATTCATGACTACCAAACCAACCCTACAGAGAGTGCTAAAGGATATTCTAGAGAGAGATAAAGATGACCATGGTTCCAGGAACAGCAGCAGAGGAGAATCGCCAAGCAAGAAAGCAACTGAATGAAGGGGAAAAGTGGAGGGCCAGGAACAGGAAGATAGCAGGGCAGAGACAAACCAATGTATGCTATATGCTGGTTGTAACCATTAATGTAGATGGCTTCAGGTCAGCAATTAAAAACAAAGACAGGGAGAGTGGATCAAGAAACAAAATTCATTGATATACTGTATACAAGAAACACATTTAGTTGGAAAGGAAATTCATAGACTGAAAATCAAAGGACAGAAAACAATTGTTTCATGTAACGGGAGACCCAAAAAAAAAAAAAAAAAAAAAAAGCAAGAGTAACTTTCTCATCAACCGCAGAATGGCTAAGAAAGATATGGTTTTTCATGCTGTGGAAAGCTACCTAGCTATCAAGTAGAATAATCTCAAGGCTCCTGTAGATAAATGGACACAACAACTGGAGATCATGTTCATGGCCAAAACAGTTCAAACTCATATGTGTGAACCCTCACATTAGAAACAGATGGAGTTAATGGGATCCAAAAGCAAAATAGTTAATGTAAGAGCAAAGGAGATGAAATACCTGGGAGGGAAAGGTGGAAACTATTGTCAGTTTATTGTCTTATCTTGCATTGTTTACACAATTTTGTTAAGTTTGGCTTAGTTCTGCCTTGTTTTGTTAGATTCTATGCTGTCAGATGGCAGGGGCAGCTATTTTGAATATAATGGGATACATTATGGTAATCAGGTTTCCTATTATACTGCTTTGAAGTCTTATAATGCTTTTGTTTGCTTGATTGGTGTATCTTTTTTTTTTTTTTTGAGACAGGGTGTCAATATGCAGTTCAGGCTGGCCTTGAGCTCACTTTGTAGCCCAGGTTGGTCTCAAACTTGCAATGATCCTCCTGCCTCAGCCTCCCAAGTGCTGGGATTACAGGCATGAGCCACCACGCCCGGCTTGTTTGATTGGTTTTGTTCAGTTTTGTTTGATTTTATTATGTGTAATGGTATGAATAGCTATTTTGAAGAAGACAAGATTATGGCAGCCATTGCTGAATTACTATCATCTTGCTTTGAAGTCCTACCATGCTTTTGTTCTTCTATTTTGATTGGTTCTATCCTGTTGTGGTTTATTTGATTTTATTATGTGTGATGGTATAGACAAATTTTTTGAGGAAAATGAGATATTATAGTAGCCATTGTTCATTTCTTGCTATCTGGTTGGGAAGTCCTGTAATGCTTTCTTTCTTTTGAATGGTTTTATACTATATTGTTATGTTTGATATTAATGTGTGCAAAGGTGTGGTCAACTATTTTGAAGAAAAGAAACATTATGGTAGCTACTGTTGATGTCTGGTTGTCTGGTTGTGAAGTGCTGTGTTGCTTGCATTGTTCTGTTCTGATTTGCTTTGATCTGTTCTCTTTTGTTTTATTCTCTTTAAAATAAAAAAAATTTTAAAAATAAATAAAGAAAATGTAGAACAAATTCTTCACAACATCGGAGTTGGCAAATAGTTCACAAATGAATTCAATCAAACATGAAAAAAAAAATAGCAGCCTTACACAAACCCTTTGAGAAAACCAGGAAGAGAACTCATACAACTTCACTTTTTAAGATTTGCAAAATAGGGCCAGGGATTTAGCTCAGTGGCATAAGTGCCTGCCTGGCAAGTGTGAGGTTGTGAGTTCAATCCCCAGTACCAAAAGAAAAAAGAAAAATACTTTGTAAAATGCCAGTACCAAAGCTTGATGCAGGCATTATGAGAAAGGAAAATTACAAACAAATCTTAGCTATGTTATGTATTTTAAAAAGAATAATAACGACATCATGGTATGCGATGTTCATCCAGGAATGAAAAGCTGGCTTGATAACTGAAAATCAGTGCATGACATATGCAGGTGTAGACACTTGTAAACTGATCGAATTGTACATTTTAGGTGTGTGCCTTTCACTGGGTATAAAATTTGCCTTAATTGCTTAAGAAACAAAGGAAAGGAAAGGAAAGGAAAGGAAAGGAAAGGAAAGGAGAGGAGAGGAGAGGAGAGGAGAGGAGAGGAGAGGAAAGGAAAGGAAAGGAA